>CM042476.1:58823290-59015790 GCA_023621385.1 Quercus gilva | reverse complement strand
GCCTTCATCTTCCTTTGGGCCAAGTTTGGAATGTCCTATGTTAGAATCAGCCCAAATCTCTTGAATTAGCCCATTAAGTGCTTCTTTGATCTTCTTGAATCTTGCTTTAGTAATAAGCCCAACTGGAACATGCAATGGATCCTTGAATGCTTGTTGATTCTCATCAACTTATCCGTTTGAAGCCCAAACCGCAATCCCTTTTTTCCAGTATTTAAAGGACATCATAAGCTAACCCTAGGTATGGTTTTCAAGGCTTTTGAGAGAAAGAAGAGTGTGCCTCTTTTGTATCTAGTTTTTTGTATCCAAAAAGTTCTCTCATGTCTTCTACTGGTGTTATTCCTTGAAGAATCTCAAGATTTGATATTGTAGAAGTTGCTACGTTCTCTAGTCATCAAATGTGCTGATGATCTAAACCTTCATGGGTGGTCTCGGAGTTACAAATAGGAGAGTTTGTGTTTTTTATCCCAAGTGTGGGTACTTGTGTTGCAGAGGCCAGGGAAAGAAGTAGTTCATGGACTCGAAGCTATCATGGGATCGTGGTAGTAAGTTTTCTACTCGAGGTAGCAATAGGAAGTTAGTGGTCTAAGTCTTATTGTACAAACTTCAATTCTTTCATAGTGGTTTTGCTTTTTACCTTAAGGATAGCTAGGTTAAATCATCCCTAGGTTTTTTACCGGTTTGGTTTTCCAAGGTCATCATATCATTGTGTTCTTTATTTTTCCACTGCTTTACATGATATGATTGTTTTGTTTTAACCTAGATCAGAATAATTTATCTAAGTAATCACTTAGCTAAATAACTAGGTTAAACAACTTGTATTTTAAGGGGTCTAAAAACGTACAACTTCTCTAATGCCTACATATATTTGATAAACATTGCAGCTAGATATAACTGCTCTAAGAATAGATATTATAGTTGCATATTCCCCTGTTGCTTCACCTTCTGGAATCCTTGGGGAAAAGTGGCATTTGAAATACAACATATTGTCTAGAACTTCCATGGCTTGTCTCAAAACATTTTACCCTGATTGGTCTTTGTCAGCTATTAAATCTTCTCTCATGACCACTGTGTTAAGTCTCAAATAATATTATCACAAATATTAGCAATCTAAAATAATAATCACACACAAAAAACAAATATTTACATGGAAAACCCTTTTTCCTTGAAAGGAAAAATCTAAGGGACAAATTCTAAATAATGTCACTATTACAAATCAATTACAATAATTCTTGTGTATGTCTCATGGCAAAGAAAAATCTTTCTTGTTACTCTTTACTCACACACACACACACTAATTATCTCTTTCAAAGGCAGCAATACTTTGCTCTCTCATTTTTATTTTCTTCTCCAAGCACATCTCTCTCTTAAATGTCTTCTTTTTCTCTAAGCAACTCCCTCTTGACTGCGCTCTCTTCTTATTCTTTCTTGTGCAGCTTCCTCTTTATTTTCTTTTGCACATACTCTCTTTGTGTCTTCTTGAAGGCGACAGTACCTTACTTTCTCACTCCTCTTGCATTCTTCCCAAGTGAAAATCCCTTTTCTCTCTCTTGGTATTATGCTCTATTTTCTCTCTCCTCATAGGGAGGACCCTTAGGCCAAAAGCCATCAAATTCTATGTAGCATTGTCTATTTACAAGACTCTTTTGCCACTCCCCCTTAGACTAGGAATACATTACCTTTTTAACAAGAAATCTATTCCCTCTTGGACTAGGAATATATTACCTCTTTAACAAGGAATAGACTTCCTTCCACACCAAGGAATAGTCTTTCCTTCTACAACAAGAAAACCCAAATTAATTTATCCTTCTTCAACAAGAAAACCTAATTGACTTTCTAAGTCACAATTGGAAGTCGAGGCAATTTCCCAACAATCTCCACCTTGACCCAAATTCCATCAATTGTCCTTAACTATCTTCTTTCCTCTTAAGATAACTCCTACCTTAATCAAGTAGTCATCTTTTCCTCTTAGAATAGCTCTACCTTAATCAAAGCAATCCCTTCTCTTCCATCTTAATTCACACAAAAAGTTATCCACTAAATCAACCAAACTCTAATACCATTGTTGATCTTTTCTTTCATAGAATTGTGTGCAACTGATCTTAATAAAATTGAACTACTAACTCCTAATACCTGTCTATCAAGGAGGCTCCATTCTTCATCTTTCATAGCATCAGGTTTCATCCCTAAAAGAGGCGGATGCAACTTCTTCCTATAGAGATAATCTTCAATCTTCATCCTCCAATATCCAAATTCTATTCCATCAAACATTTCAATTCCTAAAGCCTTGCGTACTTCTCCGGCCATCGCCTTTACTCTAACCTTAGCTCTAATACTACTTGTTGGGTCTCAAATAATAATATCACAAATATTAGCAATCCAAAATAATAATCACACACAAAAGACAAAAATTTACATGGAAAACCTTTTTTCCATGAAGGGAAAAAACTACGGGACAAATTCTAAATAATTTTACTATTACAAATCAATTACAATAATTCTTGTGTATGTCTCATGGCAAAGAAAAATCTTTCTTCTTTCTCTTTACACACACACACACACACTAACTATCTCTTTCAAAGGCTGCAACACTTTGCTCTCTCATTTTTATTTTCTTCTCCACGCACAGCCCTCTCTTAGCTGTCTTCTTTTTCTCTAAGCAACTCCCCCTTGACTGCTCTTTCTTCTTTTTCTTTCTTGTGCAGCTTCCTCTTTATTTGCTTTTGCACATACTCTCTTTGTGTCTTCTCGAAGGCGATAGTACTTCACTTTCTCATTCCTCTTGCATTCCTCCCAAGTGAAAATCCACTTTTTCTCTCCTGGTTTTATGCTCTATTTTCTCTTTCCTCATAGGGAGGACCCTTAGGCCAAAAGCCATCAAATTCTTTGTAGCATTGTTAATTTATAAGACTCTTTTGCTATTACCTCTTAGACTAGGAATACATTATCTTTTTAACAAGAAATATATTCCCTCTTGGATTAGGAATATATTACCTCTTTAACAAGGAATAGACTTCCTTCTACACCAAGGAATAGTCTTTCCTTCTACAACAAGAAAACCCAAATTAATTTATCCTTCTTCAACTAGGAAACCTAATTGACTTTCTAAGTCACAATTGGAAGTTGAGGCAATTTCCCAACAATCTCCACCTTGACTCAAATTCCATCAATTGTCCTTAACTGTCTTCTTTCCTCTTAGGATAACTCCTACCTTAATCAAGTAGTCATCTTCCCGCCTCGGAATAGCTCTACCTTAATCAAAGCAATCTCTTCTTTTCCATCCTAATCCACACAAAGAGTCATCCACTAAATCAACCAAACTCGAATACCATTGTTGATCTTTTCTTTCATAGCATTGTGTGCAATTGATTTTAAAAAAATTGATCGAATAACTCCCAATACTTGTCTATCAAGGATGCTCCATTCTTCATAGTAGCAGGTTTCTTCCCTAAAAGAGGCGGATGCAACTTCTTCCCATAGAAATAATCTTCAATCTACATCCTCCAACATCCAAATTCTGTTCCATCAAACTTTTCAATTCTTGAAGCCTTGCGTACTTCTCTGGCCATCGCTTCTACTCTAATCTTAGCTCTAATACTACTTGTTGAGTCCCAAATAATATTATCACAAATATTAGCAATCCAAAATAATAATCACACACAAAAGACAAATATTTACATGAAAACCTTTTTTCCTTTAAGGGAAAAAACTACGGGACAAATTCTAAATAATGTCACTCTTACAAATCAATTACAATAATTCTTGTGTATGTCACATGGCAAAGAAAAATCTTTCTTGTTTCTCTTTACTCACACACACACACTAATTATCTCTTTCAAAGCCAACAACACTTTGCTCTCTCATTTTTATATTCTTCTCCACGCACAACTCTCTCTTAGCTGTCTTCTTTTTCTCTAAGCAACTCCCTCTTAACTGCTCTCTCTTCTTTTTCTTTCTTATGCAGCTTCCTCTTTATTTGCGTTTGCACATACTCTCTTTGTGTCTTCTCGAAAGCGACAATACCTTACTTTCTCATTCCTCCCATGTGAAAATCCCTTTTCTCTCTCTTGGTTTTATACTCTATTTTCTCTCTCCTCATAGGGAGGACCCTTGGGCCAAAAGCCATCAAATTCTTTGTAGCATTGTCTATTTATAAAACTCTTTTGCTATTCCCTCTTAGACTAGGAATACATTTCCTTTTTAACAAGAAATCTATTCCCTCTTGGACTAGGAATACATTACCTCGTTAAGAAGGAATAGACTTCCTTCCACGCCAAGGAATAGTCTTTCCTTCTACAACAACAAAACCCAAATTAGTTTATCCTTCTTCAACTAGGAAACTCTATTGACTTTCCAAGTCACAATTAGAAGTTGAGGCAATTTCCCAACAATCTCCACCTCAACTCAGATTCCATCAATTGTCCTTAACTGTCTTCTTTCCTCTTAGGATAACTCCTACCTTAATCAAGTAGTCATCTTTTCACCTTGGAATAGCTCTACCTTAATCAAAGCAATCTCTTCTCTTCCATCTTAATTCACACAAAGAGTCATCCACTAAATCAACCAAACTTTAATACCATTGTTGATCTTTTCTTTCATAGCATTCTGTGCAACTGATCTTAATAAAATTAATTGAATTACTCCTAATACCTGTCTATCAAGGAGGCTCCTTTCTTCATAGTATCAGGTTTCTTCCCTAAAAGAGGCGGATGCAACTTCTTCCCATAGAGATAATCTTCAATCTGCATCCTCCAACATCCAAATTCTGTTCCATCAAACTTTTCAACTCCTGATGCCTTGCGTACTTCTCCGGCCATTGCTTTTACTCTAATCTTAGCTCTGATACTACTTCTTAAGTCCCAAATAATATTATCACAAATATTAGCAATCCAAAATAATAATCACACACAAAAGACAAATATTTACAAGGAAAACCTTTTTTCCTTACAGGGCAAAAACTACGAGACAAATTCTAAATAATTTCACTATTACAAATCAATTACAATAATTTTTGTGTATGTCTCATGGCAAAGAAAAATCTTTCTTACTTCTTTTTACACACACACACACACACTAATTATCTCTTTCAAAGGCTGCAACACTTTGCTCTCTCATTTTTATTTTCTTCTCCACGCACAGCTCTTTCCTAGTTGTCTTCTTTTTCTCTAAGCAACTCCCCCTTGACTGCTCTCTCTTCCTTTTCTTTCTTGTGCAGCTTCCTCTTTATTTGCTTTCGCACATACTCCCTTTGTGTCTTCTCGAAGGCGATAGTACCTTACTTTCTCATTCCTCTTGCATTCCTCCCAAGTGAATATCCATTTTCTAACTCCTGGTTTTATGCTCTATTTTCTCTCTCCTCATAGGGAGGACCCTTAGGCCAAAAGCCATCAAATTCTTTGTAGCATTGTCAATTTATAAGACTCTTTTGCTATTACCTCTTAGACTAGGAATACATTATCTTTTTAACAAGAAATCTATTCTCTCTTGGACTAGGAATACATTACCTCTTAACAAGGAATAGACTTCCTTCTACACCAAGGAATAGTCATTCCTTCTACAACAACAAAACCCAAATTAATTTATCCTTCTTCAACTAGGAAACCTAATTGACTTCCCAAGTCAAAATTGGAAGTTGAGGCAATTTCCCAACAATCTCCACCTTGACTCAAATTCCATCAATTGTCCTTAACTGTCTTCTTTCCTCTTAGGATAACTACGACCTTAATCAAGTAGTCATCTTTTCGCCTTGGAATAGCTCTACCTTAATCAAAGCAATCTCTTCTTTTCCATCTTAATCCACACAAAGAGACATCCACTAAATCAACCAAACTCTAACACCATTGTTGACCTTTTCTTTCATAGCATTATGTGCAACTGATCTTAAAAAAATTGATCAAATAACTCCCAATACCTGTCTATCAAGGAGGCTCCATTCTTCACAGTATCAAGTTTCTTCCCTAAAAGAGGCGGATGCAACTTCTTTCCATAGAGACAATCTTCAATCTACATCCTCCAACATCCAAATTCTGTTCCATCAAACTTTTCAATTCCTGAAGCCTTTCGTACTTCTCCGGCCATCGCTTTTACTCTAATCTTAGCTCTGATACTACTTGTTGAGTCCCAAATAATATTATCACAAATATCAGCAATCCAAAATAATAATCACACACAAAAGACAAATATTTACATGGAAAACCTTTTTTCCTTGAAGGGAAAAAACTACGGGACAAATTCTAAATAATGTCACTATTACAAATCAATTACAATAATTCTTGTGTATGTCACATGGTAGAGAAAAATCTTTCTTGTTTCTCGTTACTAACACACACCCACTAATTATCTCTTTCAAAGCCAACAACACTTTGCTCTCTCATTTTTATTTTCTTCTCCACGCACAACTCTCTCTTAGCTGTCTTCTTTTTCTCTAAGCAACACCCTCTTAACTGCTCTCTCTTCTTTTTCTTTCTTGTGCAGCTTCCTCTTTATTTGCGTTTGCACATACTCTCTTTGTGTCTTCTCGAAAGCGACAATACCTTACTTTCTCATTTCTCCCAAGTGAAAATCCCTTTTCTCTCTCTTGGTTTTATACTCTATTTTCTCTTTCCTCATAGGGAGGACCCTTGGGCTAAAAGCCATCAAATTTTTTGTAGCATTATCTATTTATAAAACTCTTTTGCTATTCCCTCTTAGACTAGGAATACATTTCCTTTTTAACAAGAAATCTATTCCCTCTTGCACTAGGAATACATTACCTCGTTAACAAGGAATAGACTTCCTTCCACACCAAGGAATAGTCTTTCCTTCTACAACAACAAAACCCAAATTAGTTTATCCTTCTTCAACTAGGAAACTTTATTGACTTTCCAAGTCACAATTAGAAGTTGAGGCAATTTCCCAACAATCTCCACCTCAACTCAAATTCCATCAATTGTCCTTAACTGTCTTCTTTCCTCTCAGGATAACTCCTACCTTAATCAAGTAGTCATCTTTTCACCTTGGAATAGCTCTACCTTAATCAAAGCAATCTCTTCTCTTCCCACTTAATTCACACAAAGAGTCATCCAAGAAATCAACCAAACTCTAATTCCACTGTTGATCTTTTCTTTCATAGCATTGTGTGCAACTGATCTTAATAAAATTAATTGAGTAACTCCTAATACCTGTCTATCAGGGAGGCTCCGTTCTTCGTAGTATCAGGTTTCTTCCCTAAAAGAGGCGGATGCAACTTCTTTCCAAAGAGATAATCTTCAATCTACATCCTCCGACATCCAAATTCTGTTCCATCAAACTTTTCAATTCCTAATGCCTTGCGTACTTCTCCAGCCATCGCTTTTACTCTAATCTTAGCTCTGATACTACTTGTTGAGTCCCAAATAATATTATCACAAATATTAGCAATCCAAAATAATAATCACACACAAAAGACAAATATTTACATGGAAAAACTTTTTTCCTTGAAGGGAAAAAACTACGTGACAAATTCTAAATAATTTCACTATTACAAATCAACTACAATAATTCTTGTGTATGTCTCATTTGATTTTGCACATACTCTCTTTGTGTCTTCTCGAAGGCGATAGTACCTTACTTTCTCATTCCTCTTGCATTCCTCCCAAGTGAATATCCATTTTCTAACTCCTGGTTTTATGCTCTATTTTCTCTCTCCTCATAGGGAGGACCCTTAGGCCAAAAGCCATCAAATTCTTTGTAGTATTGTCAATTTATAAGACTCTTTTGCTATTACTTCTTAGACTAGGAATACATTATCTTTTTAACAAGAAATCTATTCTCTCTTGGACTAGGTATACATTACCTCTTAAAAAGGAATAGACTTCCTTCTACACCAAGGAATAGCCTTTCCTTCTACAACAAGAAAACCCAAATTAATTTATCCTTCTTCAACTAGGAAACCTAATTGACTTTCTAAGTCACAATTGGAAGTTGAGGCAATTTCCCAACAATCTCCACCTTGACTCAAATTCCATCAATTGTCCTTAACTGTCTTCTTTCCTCTTAGGATAACTCCTACCTTAATCAAGTAGTCATCTTCCCGCCTCGGAATAGCTCTACCTTAATCAAAGCAATCTCTCCTTTTCCATCTTAATCCACACAAAGAGTCATCCACTAAATCAACCAAACTCGAATACCATTGTTGATCTTTTCTTTCATAGCATTGTGTGCAATTGATTTTAAAAAAATTGATCGAATAACTCCCAATACCTGTCTATCAAGGAGGCTCCATTCTTCACAGTATCAGGTTTCTTCGCTAAAAGAGGCGGATGCAACTTCTTTCCATAGAGATAATCTTCAATCTACATCCTCCAACATCCAAATTCTGTTCCATCAAACTTTTCAATTCCTGAAGCCTTGCGTACTTCTCCGGCCATCGCTTTTACTCTAATCTTAGCTCTGATACTACCTGTTGAGTCCCAAATAAAATTATCACAAATATTAGCAATCTAAAATAATAATCACACACAAAAGACAAATATTTACATGGAAAACCTTTTTTCCTTTAAGGGAAAAAACTACGGGACAAATTCTAAATAATGTCACTATTACAAATCAATTACAATAATTCTTGTGTATGTCACATGGCAAAGAAAAATCTTTCTTTTTTCTCTTTACTCACACACACACACAAATTATCTCTTTCAAAGCCAACAACACTTTGCTCTCTCATTTTTATTTTCTTCTCCACGCACAACTCTCTCTTAGCTATCTTCTTTTTCTCTAAGCAACTCCCTCTTAACTACTCTCTCTTCTTTTTCTTTCTTGTGCAGCTTCCTCTTTATTTGCGTTTGCACATACTCTCTTTGTATCTTCTCGAAAGCGACAATACCTTACTTTCTCATTCCTCCCATGTGAAAATCCCTTTTCTCTCTCTTGGTTTTATACTCTATTTTCTCTCTCCTCATAGGGAGGACCCTTGGGCCAAAAGCCATCAAATTCTTTGTAGCATTGTCTATTTATAAAACTCTTTTGCTATTCCCTCTTAGACTTGGAATACATTTCCTTTTTAACAAGAAATCTATTCCCTCTTGGACTAGGAATACATTACCTCTTTAACAAGGAATAGACTTCCTTCCACACCATGGAATAGTCTTTCCTTCTACAACAACAAAACCCAAATTAGTTTATCCTTCTTCAACTGGGAAACTTTATTGACTTTCCAAGTCACAATTAGAAGTTGAGGCAATTTCCCAACAATCTCCACCTCAACTCAAATTCCATCAATTGTCCTTAACTGTCTTCTTTCCTCTTAGGATAACTCCTACCTCAATCAGTAGTCATCTTTTCACCTTGGAATAGCTCTACCTTAATCAAAGCAATCTCTTCTCTTCCATCTTAATTCACACAAAGAGTCATCCACTAAATCAACCCAACTTTAATACCATTGTTGATCTTTTCTTTCATAGCATTGTGTGCAACTGATCTTAATAAAGTTAATTGAATAACTCCTAATACCTGTCTATCAAGGAGGCTCCATTCTTCATAGTATCAGGTTTCTTCCCTAAAAGTGGCGGATGCAACTTCTTCCCATAGAGATAATCTTCAATCTGCATCCTCTAACATCCAAATTCTGTTCCATCAAACTTTTCAACTCCTGATGCCTTGCGTACTTCTCCGGCCATTGCTTTTACTCTAATCTTAGCTCTGATACTACTTCTTAAGTCCCAAATAATATTATCACAAATATTAACAATCCAAAATAATAATCACACACAAAAGACAAATATTTACAAGGAAAACCTTTTTTCCTTAAAGGGCAAAAACTACGAGACAAATTCTAAATAATTTCACTATTACCAATAAATTACAATAATTTTTGTGTATGTCTCATGGCAAAGAAAAATCTTTCTTACTTCTTTTTACACACACACACACACACTAATTATCTCTTTCAAAGGCTGCAACACTTTGCTCTCTCATTTTTATTTTCTTCTCCACGCACAGCTCTTTCTTAGTTGTCTTCTTTTTCTCTAAGCAACTCCCCCTTGACTGCTCTCTCTTCTTTTTCTTTCTTGTGCAGCTTCCTCTTTATTTGCATTTGCACATACTCTCTTTGTGTCTTCTCGAAGGCGATAGTACCTTACTTTCTCATTCCTCTTGCATTCCTCCCAAGTGAATATCCATTTTCTAACTCTTGGTTTTATGCTCTATTTTCTCTCTCCTCATAGGGTGGACCCTTAGGCCAAAAGCCATCAAATTCTTTGTCGCATTGTCAATTTATAAGACGCTTTTGCTATTACCTCTTAGACTAGGAATACATTATCTTTTTAACAAGAAATCTGTTCTCTCTTGGACTAGAAATACATTACCTCTTAACAAGGAATAGACTTCCTTCTACACCAAGGAATAGTCTTTCTTCTACTACAACAAAACCCAAATTAATTTATTCTTCTTCAACTAGGAAACCTAATTGACTTTCCAAGTCACAATTGGAAGTTGAGGCCATTTCCCAACAATCTCCACCTTGACTCAAATTCCATCAATTGTACTTAACTGTCTTCTTTCCTCTTAGGATAACTCCGACCTTAATCAAGTAGTCATCTTTTCGCCTTGGAATAGCTCTACCTTAATCAAAGCAATCTCTTCTTTTCCATCTTAATCCACACAAAGAGTCATCCACTAAATCAACCAAACTCTAATACCATTGTTGATCTTTTCTTTCATAGCATTGTGTGCAACTGATCTTAATAAAATTGATCAAATAACTCCCAATACCTGTCTATCAAGGAGGCTCCATTCTTCACAGTATCAAGTTTCTTCCCTAAAAGAGGCGGATGCAACTTCTTTCCATAGAGACAATCTTCAATCTACATCCTCCAACATCCAAATTCTGTTCCATCAAACTTTTCAATTCCTGAAGCCTTTCGTACTTCGCCGGCCATCGTTTTTACTCTAATCTTAGCTCTGACACTACTTGTTGAG
Source organism: Quercus gilva (assembly GCA_023621385.1). Lineage (NCBI taxonomy): Eukaryota > Viridiplantae > Streptophyta > Magnoliopsida > Fagales > Fagaceae > Quercus > Quercus gilva. Next base: position 59,004,858 of record CM042476.1, on the reverse strand, counting down.
TCCCAAATAATATTATCACAAATATTAGCAATCCAAAATAATAATCATACACAAAAGACAAATATTTACATTGAAAACCTTTTTTCCTTGAAGGGAAAAAACTACGGGACAAATTCTAAATAATGTCACTATTACAAATCAATTACAATAATTCTTGTGTATGTCACATGGTAGAGAAAAATCTTTCTTGTTTCTCTTTACTAACACACAAGCACTAATTATCTCTTTCAAAACCAACAACACTTCGCTCTCTCATTTTTATTTTCTTCTCCACGCGCAACTCTCTCTTAGCTGTCTTCTTTTTCTCTAAGCAACTCCCTCTTAACTCCTCTCTCTTCTTTTTCTTTCTTGTGCAGCTTCCTCTTTATTTGCGTTTGCACATACTCTCTTTGAGTCTTCACGAAAGTGACAATACCTTACTTTCTCATTTCTCCCAAGTGAAAATCCCTTTTCTCTCTCTTGGTTTTATACTCTATTTTCTCTTTCCTCATAGGGACAACCCTTGGGCTAAAAGCCATCAAATTCTTTGTAGCATTATCTATTTATAAAACTCTTTTGCTATTCCCTCTTAGACTAGGAATACATTTCCTTTTGAACAAGAAATCTATTCCCTCTTGGACTAGGAATACATTACCTCGTTAACAAGGAATAGACTTCCTTCCACACCAAGGAATAGTCTTTCCTTCTACAACAACAAAACCCAAATTAGTTTATCCTTCTTCAACTAGGAAACTTTATTGACTTTCCAAGTCACAATTAGAAGTTGGGGCAATTTCCCAACAATCCCCACCTCAACTCAAATTCCATCAATTGTCCTTAACCGTCTTCTTTCCTCTCAGGATAACTCCTACCTTAATCAAGTAGTCATCTTTTCACCTTGGAATAGCTCTACCTTAATCAAAGCAATCTCTTCTCTTCCCACTTAATTCACACAAAGAGTCATCCACTAAATCAACCAAACTCTAATACCACTGTTGATCTTTTCTTTCATAGCATTGTGTGCAACTGATCTTAATAAAATTAATTGAATAACTTCTAATACCTGTCTATCAGGGAGGCTCCGTTCTTCGTAGTTTCAGGTTTCTTCCCTAAAAGAGGCGAATGCAACTTCTTTCCATAGAGATAATCTTCAATCTACATCCTCCAACATCCAAATTCTGTTCCATCAAACTTTTCAATTCCTAATGCCTTGCGTACTTCTCCGGCCATCGCTTTTACTCTAATCTTAGCTCTGATACTACTTGTTGAGTCCCAAATAATATTATCACAAATATTAGCAATCGAAAATAATAATCACGCACAAAAGACAAATATTTACATGGAAAACCTTTTTTCCATGAAGGGAAAATACTACGTGACAAATTCTAAATAATTTCACTATTACAAATCAATTACAATAATTCTTGTGTATGTCTCATGGCAAAGAAAAATCTTTCTTGCTTCTCTTTACTCACTCACATGGACTAATTATCTCTTTCAAAACCAGCAACACTTTGCTCTCTCATTTTTATTTTCTTCTCCACGCACAGCTCTTTTTTAGTTGTCTTCTTTTTCTCTAAGCAACTCCCCCATGACTGCTCTCTCTTCTTTTTCTTTCTTGTGCAGCTTCCTCTTTATTTGCTTTTGCACATACTCTATTTGTGTCTTCTCGAAGGCGATAGTACCTTACTTTCTCATTCCTCTTGCATTCCTCCCAAGTGAATATCCATTTTCTAACTCCTGGTTTTATGCACTATTTTCTCTCTCCTCATAGGGAGGACCCTTAGGCCAAAAGCCATCCAATTCTTTGTAGGATTGTCAATTTATAAGACTCTTTTGCTATTACTTCTTAGACTAGGAATACATTATCTTTTTAACAAGAAATCTATTCTCTCTTGGACTTGGAATACATTTCCTCTTAACAAGGAATAGACTTCCTTCTACACCAAGGAATTGTCTTTCCTTCTACAGAACGAAACCCAAATTAATTTATCCTACTTCAACTAGGAAACCTAATTGACTTTCCAAGTCACAATCGGAAGTTGAGGCAATTTCCCAACAACCTCCACCTTGATTCAAATTCCATCAATTGTCCTTAACTGTCTTCTTTCCCCTTTGGATAATTCCGACCTTAATCAAGTAGTCATCTTTTCTCCTTGGAATAGCTCTACCTTAATCAAAGCAATCTCTTCTTTTCCATCTTAATCCACACAAAGAGTCATCCACTAAATCAATCAAACTCTAATACCATTGTTGATCTTTTCTTTCATAGCATTGTGTGCAACTGATCTTAATAAAATTGATCGAATAACTCCCAATACCTGTCTATCAAGGAGGCTCCATTCTTCACAGTATCAAGTTTCTTCCCTAAAAGAGGCGGATGCAACTCCTTTCCATAGAGATAATCTTCAATCTACATCCTCCAACATCCAAATTCTGTTCCATCAAACTTTTCAATTCCTGAAGCCTTGCGTACTTCTCCGGCCATCGCTTTTACTCTAATCCTAGCTCTGATACTACTTGTTGAGTCCCAAATAATATTATCACAAATATTAGCAATCCAAAATAATAATCACACACAAAAGACAAATATTTACATGGAAAACCTTTTTTCCTTGAAGGGAAAAAACTACAGGACAAATTCTAAATAATGTCACTATTACAAATCAATTACAATAATTCTTGTGTATGTCGCACGGCAGAGAAAAATCTTTCTTGTTTCTCTTTACTAACACACACCCACTAATTATCTCTTTCAAAGCCAACAACACTTTGCTCTCTCATTTTTATTTTCTTCTCCACGCACAACTCTCTCTTAGCTGTCTTCTTTTTCTCTAAGCAACTCTCTCTTAGCTGTCTTCTTTTTCTCTAAGCAACTCCCTCTTAACTGCTCTCTCTTCTTTTTCTTTCTTGTGCAGCTTCCTCTTTATTTGCGTTTGCACATACTCTCTTTGTGTCTTCTCGAAAGCGAAAATACCTTACTTTCTCATTCCTCCCAAGTGAAAATCCCTTTTCTCTCTCTTGGTTTTATACTCTATTTTCCCTCGCCTCATAGGGAGGACCCTTGGGCCAAAAGCCATCAAATTCTTTGTAGCATTATCTATTTATAAAACTCTTTTGCTATTCCCTCTTAGACTAGGAATACATTTCCTTTTAAACAAGAAATCTATTCCCTCTTGGACTAGGAATACATTACCTCGTTAATAAGGAATAGACTTCCTTCCACACCAAGGAATAGTCTTTCCTTCTACAACAACAAAACCCAAATTAGTTTATCCTTCTTCAACTAGGAAACTTTATTGACTTTCCAAGTCACAATTAGAAGTTGAGGCAATTTCCCAACAATCTCCACCTCAACTCAAATTCCATCAATTGTCCTTAACTGTCTTCTTTCCTCTCAAGATAACTCCTACCTTAATCAAGTAGTCATCTTTTCACCTTGGAATAGCTCTACCTTAATCAAAGCAATCTCTTCTCTTCCCACTTAATTCACACAAAGAGTCATCCACTAAATCAACCAAACTCTAATACCACTGTTGATCTTTTCTTTCAGAGCATTGTGTGCAACTGATCTTAACAAAATTAATTGAATAACTCCTAATACCTGTCTATCAGGGAGGCTCCGTTCTTCGTAGTATCAGGTTTCTTCCCTAAAAGAGGCGGATGCAACTCCTTTCCATAGAGATAATCTTCAATCTACATCCTCCGACATCCAAATTCTGTTCCATCAAACTTTTCAATTCCTAATGCCTTGCGTACTTCTCCTGCCATCGCTTTTACTCTAATCTTAGCTCTGATACTACTTGTTGAGTCCCAAATAATATTATCACAAATATTAGCAATCCAAAATAATAATCACACACAAAAGACAAATATTTACATGGAAAACCTTTTTTCCTTGAAGGGAAAAAACTACGTGACAAATTCTAAATAATTTCACTATTACAAATCAATTACAATAATTCTTGTGTATGTCTCATGGCAAAGAAAAATCTTTCTTGCTTCTCTTTTCTCACTCACATAGACTAATTATCTCTTTCAAAACCAGCAACACTTTGCTCTCTCATTTTTATTTTCTTCTCCACGCACAGCTCTTTCTTAGTTGTCTTCTTTTTCTCTAAGCAACTCCCCCTTGACTGCTCTCTCTTCTTTTTCTTTCTTGTGCAGCTTCCACTTTATTTGCTTTTGCACATATTCTCTTTGGGTCTTCTCGAAGGCGATAGTACCTTACTTTCTCATTCCTCTTGCATTCCTCCCAAGTGAATATCCATTTTCTAACTCCTGGTTTTGTGCTCTATTTTCTCTCTCCTCATAGGGAGGCCCCTTAGGCCAAAAGCCATCAATTTCTTTGTAGCATTGTCAATTTATAAGACTCTTTTGCTATTACTTCTTAGACTAGGAATACATTATCTTTTTAAAAAGAAATCTATTCTCTCTTGGACTAGGAATACATTACCTCTTAACAAGGAATAGTCTTCCTTCTACACCAAGGAATAGTCTTTCCTTCAACAACAAGAAAACCCAAATTAATTTATCCTTCTTCAACTAGGAAACCTAATTGACTTTCCAGGTCACAATTGGAAGTTGAGGCAATTTCACAACAATCTCCACCTTGACTCAAATTCCATCAATTGTCCTTAACTGTCTTCTTTCCTTTTAGGATAACTCCGACCTTAATCAAGTAGTCAACTTTTCGCCTTGGAATAGCTCTACCTTAATCAAAGCAATCTCTTCTTTTCCATCTTAATCCACACAAAGAGTCATCCACTAAATCAATCAAACTCTAACACCATTGTTGATCTTTTCTTTCATAGCATTGTGTGCAACTGATCTTAATAAAATTGATCAAATAACTCCCAATACCTGTCTATCAAGGAGGCTCCATTCTTCACAGTTTCAGGTTTCTTCGCTAAAAGAGGCGGATGCAACTTCTTTCCATAGAGATAATCTTCAATCTACATCCTCCAACATCCAAATTCTGTTCCATCAAACTTTTCAATTCCTGAAGCCTTGCGTACTTCTCCGGCCATCGCTTTTACTCTAATCTTAGCTCTGATACTACTTGTTGAGTCCCAGATAATATTATCACAAATATTAGCAATCCAAAATAATAATCACACACAAAAGACAAATATTTACATGGAAAACCTTTTTTCCTTGAAGGGAAAAAACTACGGGACAAATTCTAAATAATGTCACTATTACAGATCAATTACAATAATTCTTGTGTATGTCACATGGCAGAGAAAAATCTTTCTTGTTTCTCTTTACTAACACACACCCACTAATTATCTCTTTCAAAGCCAACAACACTTTGCTCTCTCATTTTTATTTTCTTCTCCACGCACAACTCTCTCTTAGCTGTCTTCTTTTTCTCTAAGCAACTCCCTCTTAACTGCTCTCTCTTCTTTTTCTTTCTTGTGCAGCTTCCTCTTTATTTGCGTTTGCACATACTCTCTTTGTGTTTTCTCGAAAGCGACAATACCTTACTTTCTCATTCCTCCCAAGTGAAAATCCCTTTTCTCTCTCTTGGTTTTATACTCTATTTTCTCTCTCCTCATAGGGAGGACCCTTGGGCCAAAAGCCATCAAATTTTTTGTAGCATTATCTATTTATAAAACTCTTTTGCTATTCCCTCTTAGACTAGGAATACATTTCCTTTTTAACAAGAAATCTATTCCCTCTTGGACTAGGAATACATTACCTCGTTAATAAGGAATAGACTTCCTTCCACACCAGGGAATAGTCTTTCCCTCTTCAACAACAAAACCCAAATTAGTTTATCCTTCTTCAACTAGGAAACTTTATTGACTTTCCAAGTCACAATTAGAAGTTGAGGCAATTTCCCAACAATCTCCACCTCAACTCAAATTCCATCAATTGTCCTTAACTGTCTTCTTTCCTCTTAGGATAACTCCTACCTTAATCAAGTAGTCATCTTTTCACCTTGGAATAGCTCTACCTTAATCAGAGCAATCTCTTCTCTTCCCACTTAATTCACACAAAGAGTCATCCACTAAATCAACCAAACTCTAATACCACTGTTGATCTTTTCTTTCATAGCATTGTGTGCAACTGATCTTAATAAAATTAATTGAATAACTCCTAATACCTGTCTATCAGGGAGGCTCCGTTCTTCGTACTATCAGGTTTCTTCCCTAAAAGAGGCGGATGCAACTTCTTTCCATAGAGATAATCTTCAATCTACATCTCCGGACATCCAAATTCTGTTCCATCAAACTTTTCAATTCCTAATGCCTTGCGTACTTCTCCGGCCATCGCTTTTACTCTAATCTTAGCTCTGATACTACTTGTTGAGTCCCAAATAATATTATCACAAATATTAGCAATCGAAAATAATAATCACACACAAAAGACAAATATTTACATGGAAAACCTTTTTTCCATGAAGGGAAAAAACTACGTGACAAATTCTAAATAATTTCACTATTACAAATCAATTACAATAATTCTTGTGTATGTCTCATGGCAAAGAAAAATTTTTCTTGCTTCTCTTTACTCACTCACATAGACTAATTATCTCTTTCAAAACCAGCAACACTTTGCTCTCTCATTTTTATTTTCTTCTCCACGCACAGCACTTTCTTAGTTGTCTTCTTTTTCTCCAAGCAACTCCCCCTTGACTGCTCTCTCTTCTTTTTCTTTCTTGTGCAGCTTCCTCTTTATTTGCTTTTGCACATACTCTCTTTGTGTCTTCTCGAAGGCGATAGTACCTTACTTTCTCATTCCTCTTGCATTCCTCCCAAGTGAATATCCATTTTCTAACTCCTGGTTTTATGATCTATTTTCTCTCTCCTCATAGGGAGGACCCTTAAGCCAAAAGCCATCAAATTCTTTGTAGCATTGTCAATTTATAAGACTCTTTTGCTATTACTTCTTAGACTGGGAATACATTATCTTTTTAACAAGAAATCTATTCTCTCTTGGACTAGGAATACATTACCTCTTAACAAGGAATAGACCTCCTTCTACACCAAGGAATAGTCTTTCCTTCTACAACAAGAAAACCCAAATTAACTTATCCTTCTTCAACTAGGAAACCTAATTGACTTTCCAAGTCACAATTGGAAGTTGAGGCAATTTCCCAACAATCTCCACCTTGACTCAAATTCCATCAATTGTCCTTAACTGTCTTCTTTTCTCTTAGGATAACTCCGACCTTAATCAAGTAGTCATCTTTTCGCCCTGGAATAGCTCTACCTTAATCAAAGCAATCTCTTCTTTTCCATCTTAATCCACACAAAGAGTCATCCACTAAATCAATCAAACTCTAATACCATTATTGATCTTTTCTTTCATAGCATTGTGTGCAACTGATCTTAATAAAATTGATCAAATAACTCCCAATACCTGTCTATCAAGGAGGCTCCATTCTTCACAGTATCAGGTTTCTTCGCTAAAAGAGGCGGATGCAACTTCTTTCCATAGAGATAATCTTCAATCCACATCCTCCAACATCTAAATTCTGTTCCATCAAACTTTTCAATTCCTGAAGCCTTGCGTACTTATCCGGCCATCGCTTTTACTCTAATCTTAGCTCTGATACTACTTGTTGAGTCCCAAATAATATTATCACAAATATTAGCAATCCAAAATAATAATCACACACAAGAGACAAATATTTACATGGAAAACCTTTTTTCCTTGAAGGGAAAAAACTACGGGACAAATTCTAAATAATGTCACTATTACAAATCAATTACAATAATTCTTGTGTATGTCACATGGCAGAGAAAAATCTTTCTTGTTTCTCTTTACTAACACACACCCACTAATTATCTCTTTCAAACCCAACAACACTTTGCTCTCTCATTTTTATTTTCTTCTCCACGCACAACTCTCTCTTAGCTGTCTTCTTTTTCTCTAAGCAACTCCCTCTTAACTGCTCTCTCTTCTTTTTCTTTCTTGTGCAGCTTCCTCTTTATTTGCGTTTGCACATACTCTCTTTGTGTTTTCTCGAAAGCGACAATACCTTACTTTCTCATTCCTCCCAAGTGAAAATCCCTTTTCTCTCTCTTGGTTTTATACTCTATTTTCTCTCTCCTCATAGGGAGGACCCTTGGGCCAAAAGCCATCAAATTCTTTGTAGCATTATCTATTTATAAAACTCTTTTGCTATTCCCTCTTAGACTAGGAATACATTTCCTTTTTAACAAGAAATCTATTCCCTCTTGGACTAGGAATACATTACCTCGTTAATAAGGAATAGACTTCCTTCCACACCAAGGAATAGTCTTTCCCTCTACAACAACAAAACCCAAATTAGTTTATCCTTCTTCAACTAGGAAACTTTATTGACTTTCCAAGTCACAATTAGAAGTTGAGGCAATTTCCCAACAATCTCCACCTCAAATCAAATTCCATCAATTGTCCTTAACTGTCTTCTTTCCTCTTAGGATAACTCCTACCTTAATCAAGTAGTCATCTTTTCACCTTGGAATAGCTCTACCTTAATCAAAGCAATCTCTTCTCTTCCCACTTAATTCACACAAAGAGTCATCCACTAAATCAACCAAACTCTAATACCACTGTTGATCTTTTCTTTCATAGCATTGTGTGCAACTGATCTTAATAAAATTAATTGAATAACTCCTAATACCTGTCTATCAGGGAGGCTCCGTTCTTCGTAGTATCAGGTTTCTTCCCTAAAAGAGGCGGATGCAACTTCTTTCCATAGAGATAATCTTCAATCTAAATCTCCGGACATCCAAATTCTGTTCCATCAAACTTTTCAATTCCTAATGCCTTGCGTACTTCTCCGGCCATCGCTTTTACTCTAATCTTAGCTCTGATACTACTTGTTGAGTCCCAAATAATATTATCACAAATATTAGCAATCGAAAATAATAATCACGCACAAAAGACAAATATTTACATGGAAAACCTTTTTTCCATGAAGGGAAAATACTACGTGACAAATTCTAAATAATTTCACTATTACAAATCAATTACAATAATTCTTGTGTATGTCTCATGGCAAAGAAAAATCTTTCTTGCTTCTCTTTACTCACTCACATGGACTAATTATCTCTTTCAAAACCAGCAACACTTTGCTCTCTCATTTTTATTTTCTTCTCCACGCACAGCTCTTTTTTAGTTGTCTTCTTTTTCTCTAAGCAACTCCCCCTTGACTGCTCTCTCTTCTTTTTCTTTCTTGTGCAGCTTCCTCTTTATTTGCTTTTGCACATACTCTATTTATGTCTTCTCGAAGGCGATAGTACCTTACTTTCTCATTCCTCTTGCATTCCTCCCAAGTGAATATCCATTTTCTAACTCCTGGTTTTATGCACTATTTTCTCTCTCCTCATAGGGAGGACCCTTAGGCCAAAAGCCATCCAATTCTTTGTAGGATTGTCAATTTATAAGACTCTTTTGCTATTACTTCTTAGACTAGGAATACATTATCTTTTTAACAAGAAATCTATTCTCTCTTGGACTTGGAATACATTTCCTCTTAACAAGGAATAGACTTCCTTCTACACCAAGGAATTGTCTTTCCTTCTACAGAACGAAACCCAAATTAATTTATCCTACTTCAACTAGGAAACCTAATTGACTTTCCAAGTCACAATCGGAAGTTGAGGCAATTTCCCAACAACCTCCACCTTGATTCAAATTCCATCAATTTTCCTTAACTGTCTTCTTTCCCCTTTGGATAATTCCGACCTTAATCAAGTAGTCATCTTTTCTCCTTGGAATAGCTCTACCTTAATCAAAGCAATCTCTTCTTTTCCATCTTAATCCACACAAAGAGTCATCCACTAAATCAATCAAACTCTAATACCATTGTTGATCTTTTCTTTCATAGCATTGTGTGCAACTGATCTTAATAAAATTGATCGAATAACTCCCAATACCTGTCTATCAAGGAGGCTCCATTCTTCACAGTATCAAGTTTCTTCCCTAAAAGAGGCGGATGCAACTCCTTTCCATAGAGATAATCTTCAATCTACATCCTCCAACATCCAAATTCTGTTCCATCAAACTTTTCAATTCCTGAAGCCTTGCGTACTTCTCCGGCCATCGCTTTTACTCTAATCCTAGCTCTGATACTACTTGTTGAGTCCCAAATAATATTATCACAAATATTAGCAATCCAAAATAATAATCACACACAAAAGACAAATATTTACATGGAAAACCTTTTTTCCTTGAAGGGAAAAAACTACAGGACAAATTCTAAATAATGTCACTATTACAAATCAATTACAATAATTCTTGTGTATGTCGCACGGCAGAGAAAAATCTTTCTTGTTTCTCTTTACTAACACACACCCACTAATTATCTCTTTCAAAGCCAACAACACTTTGCTCTCTCATTTTTATTTTCTTCTCCACGCACAACTCTCTCTTAGCTGTCTTCTTTTTCTCTAAGCAACTCTCTCTTAGCTGTCTTCTTTTTCTCTAAGCAACTCCCTCTTAACTGCTCTCTCTTCTTTTTCTTTCTTGTGCAGCTTCCTCTTTATTTGCGTTTGCACATACTCTCTTTGTGTCTTCTCGAAAGCGAAAATACCTTACTTTCTCATTCCTCCCAAGTGAAAATCCCTTTTCTCTCTCTTGGTTTTATACTCTATTTTCCCTCGCCTCATAGGGAGGACCCTTGGGCCAAAAGCCATCAAATTCTTTGTAGCATTATCTATTTATAAAACTCTTTTGCTATTCCCTCTTAGACTAGGAATACATTTCCTTTTTAACAAGAAATCTATTCCCTCTTGGACTAGGAATACATTACCTCGTTAATAAGGAATAGACTTCCTTCCACACCAAGGAATAGTCTTTCCTTCTACAACAACAAAACCCAAATTAGTTTATCCTTCTTCAACTAGGAAACTTTATTGACTTTCCAAGTCACAATTAGAAGTTGAGGCAATTTCCCAACAATCTCCACCTCAACTCAAATTCCATCAATTGTCCTTAACTGTCTTCTTTCCTCTCAAGATAACTCCTACCTTAATCAAGTAGTCATCTTTTCACCTTGGAATAGCTCTACCTTAATCAAAGCAATCTCTTCTCTTCCCACTTAATTCACACAAAGAGTCATCCACTAAATCAACCAAACTCTAATACCACTGTTGATCTTTTCTTTCAGAGCATTGTGTGCAACTGATCTTAACAAAATTAATTGAATAACTCCTAATACCTGTCTATCAGGGAGGCTCCGTTCTTCGTAGTATCAGGTTTCTTCCCTAAAAGAGGCGGATGCAACTCCTTTCCATAGAGATAATCTTCAATCTACATCCTCCGACATCCAAATTCTGTTCCATCAAACTTTTCAATTCCTAATGCCTTGCGTACTTCTCCTGCCATCGCTTTTACTCTAATCTTAGCTCTTATACTACTTGTTGAGTCCCAAATAATATTATCACAAATATTAGCAATCCAAAATAATAATCACACACAAAAGACAAATATTTACATGGAAAACCTTTTTTCCTTGAAGGGAAAAAACTACGTGACAAATTCTAAATAATTTCACTATTACAAATCAATTACAATAATTCTTGTGTATGTCTCATGGCAAAGAAAAATCTTTCTTGCTTCTCTTTTCTCACTCACATAGACTAATTATCTCTTTCAAAACCAGCAACACTTTGCTCTCTCATTTTTATTTTCTTCTCCACGCACAGCTCTTTCTTAGTTGTCTTCTTTTTCTCTAAGCAACTCCCCCTTGACTGCTCTCTCTTCTTTTTCTTTCTTGTGCAGCTTCCACTTTATTTGCTTTTGCACATATTCTCTTTGGGTCTTCTCGAAGGCGATAGTACCTTACTTTCTCATTCCTCTTGCATTCCTCCCAAGTGAATATCCATTTTCTAACTCCTGGTTTTGTGCTCTATTTTCTCTCTCCTCATAGGGAGGCCCCTTAGGCCAAAAGCCATCAATTTCTTTGTAGCATTGTCAATTTATAAGACTCTTTTGCTATTACTTCTTAGACTAGGAATACATTATCTTTTTAAAAAGAAATCTATTCTCTCTTGGACTAGGAATACATTACCTCTTAACAAGGAATAGTCTTCCTTCTACACCAAGGAATAGTCTTTCCTTCTACACCAAGGAATAGTCTTTCCTTCAACAACAAGAAAACCCAAATTAATTTATCCTTCTTCAACTAGGAAACCTAATTGACTTTCCAGGTCACAATTGGAAGTTGAGGCAATTTCACAACAATCTCCACCTTGACTCAAATTCCATCAATTGTCCTTAACTGTCTTCTTTCCTTTTAGGATAACTCCGACCTTAATCAAGTAGTCAACTTTTCGCCTTGGAATAGCTCTACCTTAATCAAAGCAATCTCTTCTTTTCCATCTTAATCCACACAAAGAGTCATCCACTAAATCAATCAAACTCTAACACCATTGTTGATCTTTTCTTTCATAGCATTGTGTGCAACTGATCTTAATAAAATTGATCAAATAACTCCCAATACCTGTCTATCAAGGAGGCTCCATTCTTCACAGTTTCAGGTTTCTTCGCTAAAAGAGGCGGATGCAACTTCTTTCCATAGAGATAATCTTCAATCTACATCCTCCAACATCCAAATTCTGTTCCATCAAACTTTTCAATTCCTGAAGCCTTGCGTACTTCTCCGGCCATCGCTTTTACTCTAATCTTAGCTCTGATACTACTTGTTGAGTCCCAGATAATATTATCACAAATATTAGCAATCCAAAATAATAATCACACACAAAAGACAAATATTTACATGGAAAACCTTTTTTCCTTGAAGGGAAAAAACTACGGGACAAATTCTAAATAATGTCACTATTACAGATCAATTACAATAATTCTTGTGTATGTCACATGGCAGAGAAAAATCTTTCTTGTTTCTCTTTACTAACACACACCCACTAATTATCTCTTTCAAAGCCAACAACACTTTGCTCTCTCATTTTTATTTTCTTCTCCACGCACAACTCTCTCTTAGCTGTCTTCTTTTTCTCTAAGCAACTCCCTCTTAACTGCTCTCTCTTCTTTTTCTTTCTTGTGCAGCTTCCTCTTTATTTGCGTTTGCACATACTCTCTTTGTGTTTTCTCGAAAGCGACAATACCTTACTTTCTCATTCCTCCCAAGTGAAAATCCCTTTTCTCTCTCTTGGTTTTATACTCTATTTTCTCTCTCCTCATAGGGAGGACCCTTGGGCCAAAAGCCATCAAATTTTTTGTAGCATTATCTATTTATAAAACTCTTTTGCTATTCCCTCTTAGACTAGGAATACATTTCCTTTTTAACAAGAAATCTATTCCCTCTTGGACTAGGAATACATTACCTCGTTAATAAGGAATAGACTTCCTTCCACACCAGGGAATAGTCTTTCCCTCTTCAACAACAAAACCCAAATTAGTTTATCCTTCTTCAACTAGGAAACTTTATTGACTTTCCAAGTCACAATTAGAAGTTGAGGCAATTTCCCAACAATCTCCACCTCAACTCAAATTCCATCAATTGTCCTTAACTGTCTTCTTTCCTCTTAGGATAACTCCTACCTTAATCAAGTAGTCATCTTTTCACCTTGGAATAGCTCTACCTTAATCAGAGCAATCTCTTCTCTTCCCACTTAATTCACACAAAGAGTCATCCACTAAATCAACCAAACTCTAATACCACTGTTGATCTTTTCTTTCATAGCATTGTGTGCAACTGATCTTAATAAAATTAATTGAATAACTCCTAATACCTGTCTATCAGGGAGGCTCCGTTCTTCGTACTATCAGGTTTCTTCCCTAAAAGAGGCGGATGCAACTTCTTTCCATAGAGATAATCTTCAATCTACATCTCCGGACATCCAAATTCTGTTCCATCAAACTTTTCAATTCCTAATGCCTTGCGTACTTCTCCGGCCATCGCTTTTACTCTAATCTTAGCTCTGATACTACTTGTTGAGTCCCAAATAATATTATCACAAATATTAGCAATCGAAAATAATAATCACACACAAAAGACAAATATTTACATGGAAAACCTTTTTTCCATGAAGGGAAAAAACTACGTGACAAATTCTAAATAATTTCACTATTACAAATCAATTACAATAATTCTTGTGTATGTCTCATGGCAAAGAAAAATTTTTCTTGCTTCTCTTTACTCACTCACATAGACTAATTATCTCTTTCAAAACCAGCAACACTTTGCTCTCTCATTTTTATTTTCTTCTCCACGCACAGCACTTTCTTAGTTGTCTTCTTTTTCTCCAAGCAACTCCCCCTTGACTGCTCTCTCTTCTTTTTCTTTCTTGTGCAGCTTCCTCTTTATTTGCTTTTGCACATACTCTCTTTGTGTCTTCTCGAAGGCGATAGTACCTTACTTTCTCATTCCTCTTGCATTCCTCCCAAGTGAATATCCATTTTCTAACTCCTGGTTTTATGATCTATTTTCTCTCTCCTCATAGGGAGGACCCTTAAGCCAAAAGCCATCAAATTCTTTGTAGCATTGTCAATTTATAAGACTCTTTTGCTATTACTTCTTAGACTGGGAATACATTATCTTTTTAACAAGAAATCTATTCTCTCTTGGACTAGGAATACATTACCTCTTAACAAGGAATAGACCTCCTTCTACACCAAGGAATAGTCTTTCCTTCTACAACAAGAAAACCCAAATTAACTTATCCTTCTTCAACTAGGAAACCTAATTGACTTTCCAAGTCACAATTGGAAGTTGAGGCAATTTCCCAACAATCTCCACCTTGACTCAAATTCCATCAATTGTCCTTAACTGTCTTCTTTTCTCTTAGGATAACTCCGACCTTAATCAAGTAGTCATCTTTTCGCCCTGGAATAGCTCTACCTTAATCAAAGCAATCTCTTCTTTTCCATCTTAATCCACACAAAGAGTCATCCACTAAATCAATCAAACTCTAATACCATTATTGATCTTTTCTTTCATAGCATTGTGTGCAACTGATCTTAATAAAATTGATCAAATAACTCCCAATACCTGTCTATCAAGGAGGCTCCATTCTTCACAGTATCAGGTTTCTTCGCTAAAAGAGGCGGATGCAACTTCTTTCCATAGAGATAATCTTCAATCCACATCCTCCAACATCTAAATTCTGTTCCATCAAACTTTTCAATTCCTGAAGCCTTGCGTACTTATCCGGCCATCGCTTTTACTCTAATCTTAGCTCTGATACTACTTGTTGAGTCCCAAATAATATTATCACAAATATTAGCAATCCAAAATAATAATCACACACAAGAGACAAATATTTACATGGAAAACCTTTTTTCCTTGAAGGGAAAAAACTACGGGACAAATTCTAAATAATGTCACTATTACAAATCAATTACAATAATTCTTGTGTATGTCACATGGCAGAGAAAAATCTTTCTTGTTTCTCTTTACTAACACACACCCACTAATTATCTCTTTCAAACCCAACAACACTTTGCTCTCTCATTTTTATTTTCTTCTCCACGCACAACTCTCTCTTAGCTGTCTTCTTTTTCTCTAAGCAACTCCCTCTTAACTGCTCTCTCTTCTTTTTCTTTCTTGTCCAGCTTCCTCTTTATTTGCGTTTGCACATACTCTCTTTGTGTTTTCTCGAAAGCGACAATACCTTACTTTCTCATTCCTCCCAAGTGAAAATCCCTTTTCTCTCTCTTGGTTTTATACTCTATTTTCTCTCTCCTCATAGGGAGGACCCTTGGGCCAAAAGCCATCAAATTCTTTGTAGCATTATCTATTTATAAAACTCTTTTGCTATTCCCTCTTAGACTAGGAATACATTTCCTTTTTAACAAGAAATCTATTCCCTCTTGGACTAGGAATACATTACCTCGTTAATAAGGAATAGACTTCCTTCCACACCAAGGAATAGTCTTTCCCTCTACAACAACAAAACCCAAATTAGTTTATCCTTCTTCAACTAGGAAACTTTATTGACTTTCCAAGTCACAATTAGAAGTTGAGGCAATTTCCCAACAATCTCCACCTCAAATCAAATTCCATCAATTGTCCTTAACTGTCTTCTTTCCTCTTAGGATAACTCCTACCTTAATCAAGTAGTCATCTTTTCACCTTGGAATAGCTCTACCTTAATCAAAGCAATCTCTTCTCTTCCCACTTAATTCACACAAAGAGTCATCCACTAAATCAACCAAACTCTAATACCACTGTTGATCTTTTCTTTCATAGCATTGTGTGCAACTGATCTTAATAAAATTAATTGAATAACTCCTAATACCTGTCTATCAGGGAGGCTCCGTTCTTCGTAGTATCAGGTTTCTTCCCTAAAAGAGGCGGATGCAACTTCTTTCCATAGAGATAATCTTCAATCTAAATCTCCGGACATCCAAATTCTGTTCCATCAAACTTTTCAATTCCTAATGCCTTGCGTACTTCTCCGGCCATCGCTTTTACTCTAATCTTAGCTCTGATACTACTTGTTGAGTCCCAAATAATATTATCACAAATATTAGCAATCGAAAATAATAATCACGCACAAAAGACAAATATTTACATGGAAAACCTTTTTTCCATGAAGGGAAAATACTACGTGACAAATTCTAAATAATTTCACTATTACAAATCAATTACAATAATTCTTGTGTATGTCTCATGGCAAAGAAAAATCTTTCTTGCTTCTCTTTACTCACTCACATAGACTAATTATCTCTTTCAAAACCAGCAACACTTTGCTCTCTCATTTTTATTTTCTTCTCCACGCACAGCACTTTCTTAGTTGTCTTCTTTTTCTCCAAGCAACTCCCCCTTGACTGCTCTCTCTTCTTTTCCTTTCTTGTGCAGCTTCCTCTTTATTTGCTTTTGCACATACTCTCTTTGTGTCTTCTCGAAGGCGATAGTACCTTACTTTCTCATTCTTCTTGCATTCCTCCCAAGTGAATATCCATTTTCTAACTCCATGTTTTATGATCTATTTTCTCTCTCCTCATAGGGAGGACCCTTAGGCCAAAAGCCATCAAATTCTTTGTAGCATTGTGAATTTATAAGACTCTTTTGCTATTACTTCTTAGACTGGGAATACATTATCTTTTTAACAAGAATTCTATTCTCCCTTGGACTAGGAATACATTACCTCTTAACAATGAATAGACTTCCTTCTACACCAAGGAATAGTCTTTCCTTCTACAACAAGAAAACCCAAATTAACTTATCCTTCTTCAACTAGGAAACCTAATTGACTTTCCAAGTCACAATTGGAAGTTGAGGCAATTTCCCAACAATCTCCACCTTGACTCAAATTCCATCAATTGTCTTTAACTGTCTTCTTTCCTCTTAGGATAACTCCGACCTTAATCAAGTAGTCATCTTTTCGCCCTGGAATAGCTTTACCTTAATCAAAGCAATCTCTTCTTTTCCATCTTAATCCACACAAAGAGTCATCCACTAAATCAATCAAACTCTAATACCATTGTTGATCTTTTCTTTCATAGCATTGTGTGCAACTGATCTTAATAAAATTGATCAAATAACTCCCAATACCTGTCTATCAAGGAGGCTCCATTCTTCACAGTATCAGGTTTCTTCGCTAAAAGAGGCGGATGCAACTTCTTTCCATAGAGATAATCTTCAATCTACATCCTCCAACATCCAAATTCTGTTCCATCAAACTTTTCAATTCCAGAAGCCTTGCGTACTTCTCCGGCCATCGCTTTTACTCTAATCTTAGCTCTGATACTACTTGTTGAGTCCCAAATAATATTATCACAAATATTAGCAATCCAAAATAATAATCACACACAAAAGACAAATATTTACATGGAAAACCTTTTTTCCTTGAAGGGAAAAAACTACGGGACAAATTCTAAATAATGTCACTATTACAAATCAATTACAATAATTCTTGTGTATGTCACATGGCAGAGAAAAATCTTTCTTGTTTCTCTTTACTAACACACACCCACTAATTATCTCTTTCAAAGCCAACAACACTTTGCTCTCTCATTTTTATTTTCTTCTCCACGCACAACTCTCTCTTAGCTGTCTTCTTTTTCTCTAAGCAACTCCCTCTTAACTGCTCTCTCTTCTTTTTCTTTCTTGTGCAGCTTCCTCTTTATTTGCGTTTGCACATAGTCTCTTTGTGTCTTCTCGAAAGCGAAAATACCTTACTTTCTCATTCCTCCCAAGTGAAAATCCCTTTTCTCTCTCTTGGTTTTATACTCTATTTTCCCTCGCCTCATAGGGAGGACCGTTGGGCCAAAAGCCATCAAATTCTTTGTAGCATTATCTATTTATAAAACTCTTTTGCTATTCCCTCTTAGACTAGGAATACATTTCCTTTTTAACAAGAAATCTATTCCCTCTTGGACTAGGAATACATTACCTCGTTAATAAGGAATAGACTTCCTTCCACACCAAGGAATAGTCTTTCCTTCTACAACAACAAAACCCAAATTAGTTTATCCTTCTTCAACTAGGAAACTTTATTGACTTTCCAAGTCACAATTAGAAGTTGAGGCAATTTCCCAACAATCTCCACCTCAACTCAAATTCCATCAACTGTCCTTAACTGTCTTCTTTCCTCTCAAGATAACTCCTACCTTAATCAAGTAGTCATCTTTTCACCTTGGAATAGCTCTACCTTAATCAAAGAAATCTCTTCTCTTCCCACTTAATTCACACAAAGAGTCATCCACTAAATCAACCAAACTCTAATACCACTGTTGATCTTTTCTTTCATAGCATTGTGTGCAACTGATCTTAATAAAATTAATTGAATAACTCCTAATACCTGTCTATCAGGGAGGCTCCGTTCTTCGTACTATCAGGTTTCTTCCCTAAAAGAGGCGAATGCAACTTCTTTCCATAGAGATAATCTTCAATCTACATCTCCGGACATTCAAATTCTGTTCCATCAAACTTTTCAATTCCTAATGCCTTGCGTACTTCTCCGGCCATCGCTTTTACTCTAATCTTAGCTCTGATACTACTTGTTGAGTCCCAAATAATATTATCACAAATATTAGCAATCGAAAATAACAATCACACACAAAAGACAAATATTTACATGGAAAACCTTTTTTCCATGAAGGGAAAAAACTACGTGACAAATTCTAAATAATTTCACTATTACAAATCAATTACAATAATTCTTGTGTATGTCTCATAGCAAAGAAAAATCTTTCTTGCTTCTCTTTACTCACTCACATAGACTAATTATCTCTTTCAAAACCAGCAACACTTTGCTCTCTCATTTTTATTTTCTTCTCCACGCACAGCACTTTCTTAGTTGTCTTCTTTTTCTCCAAGCAACTCCCCCTTGACTGCTCTCTCTTCTTTTTCTTTCTTGTGCAGCTTCCTCTTTATTTGCTTTTGCACATACTCTCTTTGTGTCTTCTCGAAGGCGATAGTACCTTACTTTCTCATTCCTCTTGCATTCCTCCCAAGTGAATATCCATTTTCTAACTCCTGGTTTTATGATCTATTTTCTCTCTCCTCATAGAGAGGACCCTTAGGCCAAAAGCCATCAAATTCTTTGTAGCATTGTCAATTTATAAGACTCTTTTGCTATTACTTCTTGGACTGGGAATACATTATCTTTTTAACAAGAAATCTATTCTCTCTTGGACTAGGAATACATTACCTCTTAACAAGGAATAGACCTCCTTCTACACCAAGGAATAGTCTTTCCTTCTACAACAAGAAAACCCAAATTAACTTATCCTTCTTCAACTAGGAAACCTAATTGACTTTCCAAGTCACAATTGGAAGTTGAGGCAATTTCCCAACAATCTCCACCTTGACTCAAATTCCATCAATTGTCCTTAACTGTCTTCTTTCCTCTTAGGATAACTCCGACCTTAATCAAGTAGTCATCTTTTCGCCCTGGAATAGCTCTACCTTAATCAAAGCAATCTCTTCTTTTCCATCTTAATCCGCACAAAGAGTCATCCACTAAATCAATCAAACTCTAATACCATTGTTGATCTTTTCTTTCATAGCATTGTGTGCAACTGATCTTAATAAAATTGATCAAATAACTCCCAATACCTGTCTATCAAGGAGGCTCCATTCTTCACAGTATCAGGTTTCTTCGCTAAAAGAGGCGGATGCAACTTCTTTCCATAGAGATAATCTTCAATCTACATCCTCCAACATCCAAATTCTGTTCCATCAAACTTTTCAATTCCTGAAGCCTTGCGTACTTCTCTGGCCATCGCTTTTACTCTAATCTTAGCTCTGATACTACTTGTTGAGTCCCAAATAATATTATCACAAATATTAGCAATCCAAAATAATAATCACACACAAAAGACAAATATTTACATGGAAAACCTTTTTTCCTTGAAGGGAAAAAACTACGGGACAAATTCTAAATAATGTCACTATTACAAATCAATTACAATAATTCTTGTGTATGTCACATGGCAGAGAAAAATCTTTCTTGTTTCTCTTTACTAACACACACCCACTAATTATCTCTTTCAAAGCCAACAACACTTTGCTCTCTCATTTTTATTTTCTTCTCCACGCACAACTCTCTCTTAGCTGTCTTCTTTTTCTCTAAGCAACTCCCTCTTAACTGCTCTCTCTTCTTTTTCTTTCTTGTGCAGCTTCCTCTTTATTTGCATTTGCACATACTCTCTTTGTGTCTTCTCGAAAGCGAAAATACCTTACTTTCTCATTCCTCCCAAGTGAAAATCCCTTTTCTCTCTCTTGGTTTTATACTCTATTTTCTCTCTCCTCATAGGGAGGACCCTTGGGCCAAAAGCCATCAAATTCTTTGTAGCATTATCTATTTATAAAACTCTTCTGCTATTCCCTCTTAGACTAGAAATACATTTCCTTTCTAACAAGAAATCTATTCCCTCTTGGACTAGGAATACATTACCTCGTTAACAAGGAAGAGACTTCCTTCCACACCAAGGAATAATCTTTCCTTCTACAACAGCAAAACCCAAATTAGTTTATCCTTCTTCAACTAGGAAACTTTATTGACTTTCCAAGTCACAATTAGATGTTGAGGCAATTTCCCAATAATCTCCACCTCAACTCAAATTCCATCAATTGTCCTTAACTGTCTTCTTTCCTCTTAGGATAACTCCTACCTTAATCAAGTAGTCATCTTTTCACCTTGGAATAGCTCTACCTTAATCAAAGCAATCTCTTCTCTTCCCACTTAATTCACACAAAGAGTCATCCACTAAATCAACCAAACTCTAATACCATTGTTGATCTTTTCTTTCATACTATTGTGTGCAACTGATCTTAATAAAATTAATTGAATAACTGCTAATACCTGTCTATCAAGGAGGCTCCATTCTTCGTAGTATCAGGTTTCTTCCCCAAAAGAGGCGGATGCAACTTCTTTCCATAGAGATAATCTTCAATTTACATCCTCCAACATCCAACTTCTATTCCATCAAACTTTTCAATTCCTAATGCCTTGCATACTTCTCCGGCCATCGCTTTTACTTTAATCTTAGCTCTGATACTACTTGTTGAGTCCCAAATAATATTATCACAAATATTAGCAATCCAAAATAATAATCACACACAGAAGACAAATATTTACATGGAAAACCTTTTTTCCTTGAAGGGAAAAAACTACGGGACAAATTCTAAATAATTTCACTATTACAAATCAATTACAATAATTCTTGTGTATGTCTCATGGCAAAGTAAAATCTTTCTTGCTTCTCTTTACTCACTCACTTGCACTAATTATCTCTTTCAAAACCAGCAACACTTTGCTCTCTCTTTTTTGTTTTCTTCTCCACGCACAGCTCTCTCTTTGCTGTCTTCTTTTTCTCTAAGCAACTCCCTTTTGACTGCTCTCTCTTCTTTTTCTTTCTTGTGTAGCTTCCTCTTTATTTGCTTTTGCACATACTCTCTTTGTGTCTTCTCGAAGGCGACAGTACCTTACTTTCTCATTCCTCTTACATTTCTCCCAAGTGAAAATCCATTTTCTCTCTCTTGGTTTTATGCTCTATTTTCTCTCTCCTCATAAGGAGGACCCTTTGGCCAAAAGCCATCAAATTCTTTGTAGCATTGTCTATTTGTAAAACTCTTTTGCTATTTCCTCTTAGACTAGGAATACATTTCCTTTTTAAGAAGAAATCTATTCCCTCTTGGACTAGGAATACATTACCTCGTTAACAAGGAATAGACTTCCTTCCACACCAAGGAATAGTCTTTCCTTCAACAACAACAAAACCCAAATTAGTTTATCCTTCTTCAACTAGGAAACTTTATTGACTTTCAAAGTCACAATTAGAAGTTGAGGCAATTTCCCAACAATCTCCACCTCAACTCAAATTCCATCAATTGTCCTTAACTGTCTTCTTTCCTCCTAGGATAACTCCTACCTTAATCAAGTAGTCATCTTTTCACCTTGGAATAGCTCTACCTTAATCAAAGCAATCTCTTCTCTTCCCACTTAATTCACACAAAGAGTCTTCCACTAAATCAACCAAACTCTAATACCATTGTTGATCTTTTCTTTCATAGCATTGTGTGCAACTGATCTTAGTAAAATTAATTGAATAACTGCTAATACCTGTCTATCAAGAAGGCTCCATTCTTCGTAGTATCAGGTTTCTTCCCTAAAAGAGGCGGATGAAACTTCTTTCCATAGAGATAATCTTCAATCTACATCCTCCAACATCCAAATTCTGTTCCATCAAACTTTTCAATTCCTGATGCCTTGCGTACTTCTCCGACCATCGCTTTTACTCTAATCTTAGCTCTGATACTACTTGTTGAGGCCCAAATAATATTATCACAAATATTAGCAATCCAAAATAATAATCACACACAAAAGACAAATATTTACATGGAAAACCTTTTTTCGTTGAAGGGAAAAAACTACGGGACAAATTCTAAATAATTTCACTATTACAAATCAATTACAATAATTCTTGTGTATGTCTCATGGTAAAGAAAAATCTTTCTTGCTTCTCTTTACTCACTCACATGCACTAATTATCTCTTTCAAAACCAGCAACACTTTGCTCCCTCTTTTTTGTTTTCTTCTCCACTCACACCTCTCTCTTTGCTGTCTTCTTTTTCTCTAAGCAACTCCCTTTTGACTGCTCTCTCTTCTTTTTCTTTCTTGTGCAGCTTCCTCTTTATTTGCTTTTGCACATACTCTCTTTGTGTCTTCTCGAAGGCGACAGTACCTTACTTTCTCATTCCTCTTACATTCCTCCCAAGTGAAAATCCCTTTTCTCTCTCTTGGTTTTATGCTCTATTTTCTCTCTCCTCATAGGAAGGACCCTTAGGCCAAAAGCCATCAAATTCTTTGTAGCATTGTCTATTTATAAGACTCTTTTGCAATTCCCTCTTAGACTAGGAATACATTACCTTTTTAACAAGAAATCTAATCCCTCTTAGACTAGGAATACATTACCTCTTTAACAAGGAATAGACTTCCTTCCACACCAAGGAATAGTCTTTCCTTCTACAACATGAAAACCCAAATTAATTTATCCTTCTTCAACTAGGAAACCTAATTGACTTTCTAAGTCACAATTGGAAGTTAAGGCAATTTCCCAACAATCTCCACCTTGACTCAAATTCCATCAATTGTTGTTAACTTTCTTCTTTCCTCTTAGGATAACTCCTTCCTTAATCAAGTAGTCATCTTTTCCTCTTAGAATAGCTCTACCTTAATCAAAGCAATCCCTTCTCTTCCATCTTAATTCACACAAAGAGTCATCCACTAAATCAACCAAACTCTAATACCATTGTTGATCTTTTCTTTCATGGCATTGTGTGCAACTAATCTTAATAAAATTGATCGAATAACTCCTAATACCTGTCTATCAAGGAAGCTTCATTCTTCATCTTTCATAGTATCAGGTTGCTTCCTTAAAAGAGGCAGATGCAACTTCTTCCCATAGAGATAATCTTCATTCTGCATCCTCCAATATCCAAATTCTATTCCATCAAACTTTTCAATTCCTGAAGCCTTGCGTACTTCTCCAGCCATTGCTTTTACTCTAACCTTAGCTCTGATACTACTTGTTAGGTCCCAAATAATATTATCACAAATATTAACAATTCAAAATAATAATCACACACAAAAGACAAATATTTACATGGAAATCCATTTCTCCTTAAAGGGAAAAAACTACGGGACAAACTCCAAATAATGTCACTATTATCAAATCAATTACAATAATTGTTGTGTACGTCTCACAACTATAGAGAAATCTCTCTTGTTTCTCTTTGCTCTCACACACACACACACTAATTATCTCTTTCAAAGGCGGCAACACTTTACTCTCTCAATTTTATTTTCTTCTCCATGCACAACTCTCTCTTGGCTGTCTTCTTTTTCTCTAAGTGGCTCCCTCTTGACTACTCTCTTTTTTTTCTTTCTTGTGCAGCTTCATCTTTCTTTATTTTTGCACATACTCTCTTTGTGTGTTCTCAAAGGCAACAGTACCTTACTCTCTCCTTCCTCTTGCGTTCCTCCCTAGCGAAAATCTATTTTCTCTCTCTTGGTTTCACGCTTTCTTTTCCCTCTCCTCATAGGGAGTCCCTTGGACCAAAAGCCATCAAAGTCTTTGTAGCATTGTCTGCTTATAAGACTCTTTTGCTATTCTCTCTTGGATTATGAATACATTACCTTTTCAACAAAGAACCTATTCCCTCTTGAACTAGAAATACATTACCTCTTTAATAAGTAATAGACTTCCTTCCACACAAAGGAATAGTCTTTCCTCCTATAACAAGAAAACTCAAATTAATTTTTCCTTCTTCAACTAGAAAACCTAATTGACTTTTCAAATCACAATTGGAATTTGAGGCAATTTTCCAACACACTAGTGTATCACTGTTTTTATCTTCAGCCGTATCATTTCTTTTCCAATCTTAAGGGTCTAACTAGGTTTGTTTTCGTGTTTTGAAAGCTTGGCCAATGAATGCCTCAAATGTATATGAAGAAATGTGAATTCGCTTTTGGTGCTGGACGTATCAATCCAATGAAAGCAATAGAGCTTGGTTTGGTTTATGAAGCCTTGAAAGAAGACTACATAAAAATGCTCTGTCGCATTAACATTAGTTTTTTTGGTACCTGTCGCAAGGGTGTTAAAGGATCTCAATTACCCATCAATGCAAGCTCTTATTGAGTCTGGCAAAAGTTTCACAGTTGAATTTTCCAGAACTGTAACAAATGTTGGCCCTGTTGTTTAAACATACAAGGCAAAAGTCATTACAGATTCTCATATCAATGTAAGTGTGAAACCCAGCGCCCTCTCTTTCAGGTCAGCTGGTGAGAAGAATTCTTTCTTGTTGTGACAGTGTCTGGGAAAGGATTGCCAATAAAAATAAGGGTATCTGCATCAATCATGTGGCCACCCATAATGTGAGAAGTCCAATTGTTGTGTACACAAATGAAGCCTTGAAATTTTTTATCATTGAATGTTCATTTCATGAAGTAACATAGACATGTATTGGAGGCTAGCAAAATAATTAGCTATTGTTGTGAACATCTCTATAATGAACCTAATAATTCAAAATAATTTTTTTTTTTTCATAGATTTCACTAACCTGTTCATACCAGACTTTCCAAAGTCTTGATTTATCAATTGATCCCTTCTCTTCATAGATTACAACGATTGTACAGTAGAATGGTACACCTGGAATTTTTGCATCCATCATGTAGGTTTGCAACTAGTATAAATACATAAAAATAGAAGTAGACAGAAAGTTTAGCCCTTAATACCCTAGAATGGCTTATATTATGTAACGTGACTATGTAATGATAGCTATATTTTTTGAGAGATTTGCACCCAAATCTATTACAAATTCCAATCACCACCCGAATTAAAAAAATTAAAAAAATTTCCCTAATGTCAGATTGGCTGTTCAATTTAACAGTCACCAGAAATTAATTAATGACCTTAAAAATATAAATTCTCTATAGGTTATGCTATCGAGTGCTCTTAGAGCATTAATTAACAATTTAGTTAAATAAAGTTCTTATGGAAAAAAAATTAATGTTTTAACAACTATTTTCATTCTCCATAAAAGTGATATCAAAACTTTTTAAAAATTGATTGTTAACCAATGTCTTAAGAGTACTCATTAGCATTTTCCATTCTCCATTGTACATGATAAACTTATGACATTACCCATGCTTAAAATCACACACTAGCCCACATCTAGCCCCAAATCCTTTTCTCAATTTGGGTTAGATTGCACCTCCCAAGATTGGAGAGGAGAGTCCCAAGAACGGCTAAGCAAGATTTGAGGTTATAAAAGTGAGTCCCACTTCACCATCTTATTTAAAGTTAGTAATAAAAATACTAAATTGCAATTTACCCCCTCTAAAATTTTAGATAATTTTAGCTCACTATCTTATTATCAACTCATTAAAGGTCACTAAGGAACACTTTTGGGCTGAAATTATGAGAGGAAAATCAGGAAATGCATTTGAAGTTGAGAACAAATATAAGATGCCAAATTGGTTGCAATCATTGTTATTACCGGTATTAATTATAAAGTTGTTTCTACTATCAATACCGTATTGTTTTCACTAATTTTAAAGTAATTATCATCAGGGATGGCAATTTTGTCCCGCCCCGCTCCACCCCGCTTAACTCGCCCCTCCCCCGCTTCGCCCCGCGTGGGTTTTTCCCGCCCCGCAAAGGTGATGGGACGGGGATGGGGTAAGATTTTAGCCCCGCACCACGGGATGGGTTGGGGATAGATTTAGACTTTTTAGACCCGCCCTGCCCGTATTGCTAAAGATTATAATTGTAAATTTTCACACCCTAAAACCTTACTATTTAAATAACATATCAATATTAGCTTATTTTATTCTCCCTAATGTAGTTCTTTGCCTTTATTTTGTTATGTGTTATACTATGAGTTTTTTTTTTTTCTTTATGATTGACTTGTTAAATGCTTGGATATATGATTCAATTTTTCCTAAAAATTGATTTGATTTGATGGGATAAATTTAGTTATAATTTCAAGTATATTTTTATTAATGAAATAAGTTTCATTAAAAAAATTTGTACTAATTGTAGGGCAAATGAATAAAAAGTAGAGTTTTACAGGATGAGGCGGGGCTTCGCAAGGCCCCAAGAGACGAGGATGGAGTGAGAAAGTTTAACACCGTCATGCGGCGGGAATGGGGCAAGACAAAATCATATGGGGCGGGGACGAAGATCCCATCCTTCGGCCCCGCCCATCTTCGTCCCCGCCCCGCCCCATTGTCATCCTTAATTATCATCCTCGAAAATAAAGTCTCGCAATCATCTTAGAAATGTTAGTAGCCCATTTGGTAAGAGATTTATAATAACATTGTTATTTTTTAAAAATACATGTGAGTGAAAAAGTGTAAAAATACATATAATATTGTTTAAATACTAAAAACTGTTATTTAAACAACAACAAACACTCTTAAATATTTGCTTGTACGAAATGAACAAAAATGCACGTTAAGAATTTTTCCCATCTGAACCACCTACTTTTAGACCAAATAAAATTTTGTACAATGCACCAAACTTCATAAAGTCGAGTCCTTTAGAAAGTACACTGCTTATAAGTTCCATCTTTTATCAAAACATATATATATATATATATATATATATATATATATGGGGTACACTGCACAATCTTCTCGACATTAACAAGAATGCAGAAAACAAAGTTCAGAAAGACCTCTATAACGAGTCGAAAGTGTACAAAGTAAGAACCTCAAAACTAGAAAAGTTGGATGAAATTTGTGTAGGAAAAAGTGCAAAACCAGAGGCATAAAGACTGTGCTACGAATGACCCCGCGCACAGACCTAGTTTCGTAGGGTTAGTCTTAGCCTGGTAGTTATAGCCCATTCTATTAGAGCACACGTCCTCCCACTCATAAATCAGAGCCAAAAACCATCCTGAAACTCTCCCAAGCAGCCCAGAAAATTCCCCCCTCCCGCCAAAAAAAAAAAAAGAGTCTTTCATTCCATTTCAAGCATCAAGGGTATAATTTATATCCTTTCTCATTAATTTCTCTTGAACTTATATAGTTATATTGCTAACACTAATGAACTTAATTTACAAACAAAAGCTTTCCTTTCTAGTCCTTTTTATTTTACATTTAATATCTTGAGCATCTTTTTTCTTTTCTTTTTTTGAGAAACTAATATCTTGAGCATCTAGTATTTGTCTCCAAAGGGATAACAAAAAATCATCAAGTATTTGAATATCCACCTTATTCTTTTAAATGGGTATTAAAGTACTTCTTCAATTCCTAGGAATTTTGTAACTAGTACTTAAAATCTTATTTAAAAGCTTTGTCAACTAGTATACACCTACACAGAAACACTTACAACTTCAATGGGTATTTTATCCAGTCCCATGACCTATCCCATTTTTAAGCGTAAAACAATAATCTAATTGATCAACTATAGTATTGCAACTTACTTAGTAATTAATGATCACCCTATAAACTCAACCAATCAAGAAAAGATGAATTCAACAAATAGCACAACGAATTAATACTAACCAAGCCAAGATTGATTTTATGTAATGAATCAATTATCTCGGTTTAAGTATAAAACTTAACAAAAAGAGATGTATTGTTTTTTTCTTAAACAAAACACAAATTAATTTATCTTGAGTACGACGATACTGAAGAAAAATTGTAATACAGTGAAACTTTATGAATGCTAGTCAGAAAGAGTTCTTGAGAAAACAGACGAAGAAGAAGAACACAGTGAAGAGAGAGAGAGAGAATGAGATAAAGAGAAAAGATTTTATTGAAGAAGAAAACTATTTTTCACTAGCATAATTACATCTGAAACATAGCTCTCTATTTATAGGTACACATCATTCCCAATAACAGAATAGATTACGATCCAAACTATGCGCCGTGATTCAAGGAATTAACTATGGAATTAAAACTAATCTTTGTGCCATTGGTAACTAACAGTTACTCTTGCTTCAGACGACACCGCTTAAGGCTTAAAGAAGAAACACTAGAACATCAATCAAAACGGGGCACATCACTTAAGTGATTAATGAAACGGTGTGCATCATGGGCTGTGCACAGATCGTGCTAGATAAATGAAACAATTTGCTACCGCTGAACCAAGGACAGCTTGAGCTTCTTTGTAGCTTAAGCATCAGGTTCTTCAACATCCCCCCTCAGACAACAGGGGGAAGAATCCACCAGGAGTTTGGAATGAAAGAAAAGAAAATGAGGAGCAGGTAAAGGCTTGGTAAAGATATCAGCAAAGTTATCTTTACCAAAGACAAAACCAACACTAAGATCCTTGCAAAGAACCTTTTCACAAATATAATGGTAATCAACTTCCAAATGCTTAGTCCTGGAATGAAAAACAGGATTGGCAGAGAAAGCAAGAGCAGAGATATTGTCACACCAGATTACAGGAACATAAGGGAGGAAGATCTTAAGCTCTTTGAATAGAATGCGTAGCCAAGACAATTTAGCAATTGAAGTAGCAAGAGCTTTATACTCAGCTTCTGTGGAGGAGCGTGAGACAGTCTATTGCTTCTTAGCAGACCAAGATATGGGATTAGGACCAAGAAACACCAATAAACCTATGGTGGAATGCCTGTCAGTAAGGTCCCCTGCCCAATCTGCATTAGAAAATGCAGTAAGGTTCAAGGGACTAGGTGAGAAATAAATTCCATGATGGTACCCCTGAGATATCTGAGGACTCGTTTAGCAGCCTCCAAATGATCAGATGTAGGCTTGCTCATAAATTGACAAAGCTAATGAGCACTGAAGGCTAGTTCAAGTCTGGTGAAAGTTAGATATTAAAGGGGACATACGCCAATAGACAAATGGATCAGATAAAGGCACACCAAAATGAGGCACCAAACGAGAAAAGGAACAACAAGGGGTCTTCATTTAGAATTCGTCATATTGAACCTATGTAAAACATCAGAGGCATACTTAGACTGAGTAAGAGTGATGCCATGCATAGTATGAGAAATCTGAATGCCCAAGAAATAATTCAAAGGGCCCAAGTCCTTTAATTCAAACACCTGACTAAGAGCAGTGATGAGATTAGCAATCTAATAGGAATTATTGCCTGTAACAATGATATCATCAACATATAACAATAGGTAGATGATGGTGCGTGAAGATTGAAAAATGAAGAGAGAGCTGTCAGTTAGAGAAGCAATGAATCCCAAATGAAGAAGATGAAAAGTGAACCTCTCAAACCAGGCTCTAGGAGCCTATTTGAGGTCAAATAAAGACTCATGGAGCTTGCACACATATGAGGGATGAAGAGAATCCACATATCCTGGAGGTTGGTGTATGTAAACATCTTCTTTAAGGATGCCATGTAGGAAGGCATTAGACACATCATGCTACCTTAAACTCCAATTGCAACTGACTGCAATGGCCAAAACAAGTCTCACAGTGGTAGGCTTGATATCAGGACTAAAAGTCTCATGATAATCAATGCTTGCTTGTTGATGGAAGCCTTTAGCCACCAATCTAGCCTTGTAACTTAATATAGAGCCATCACTGTTCAACTTAAAATTAAAAACCCTTTTGCAGCCAATTAGATTCACATTGGGAGGTGCAAAACCAAAGCCCATGTCTACTATCTCTGCAAGGCTTGAAACCCATCATCCATAGCCTTACACCACTCAGGGTACTAAGTAGCAACTTTATAAGATGGAGGTTCAGTAAATGTGTAATCCAAAACTGCCTTGTAACATAACTTGGGGTTAGGCTTAGAGATACCACTCTTGGACTTGGTTTGCATAGGATGATGATTGGTAGATAAGGAATGAGAAGAGGGCAAATCAAGTACAAAAGCAGATGAAGAGATAGGCAAAGATAGAAACAATGAAGGTAAAGTATCTACCCCCTCTATTATTTGAGTTACCTCTACCCCTTCCTCTGTTGTAAGACTGATTCAAGCCATTGTTATTAGGCTTTTGACTAGTTGTTGTTGCCATAGCAAAGATGGTATCTTTGACTTCAGATCCATCACACAAGGACTCTTCTTCTGCATTAAACATGGTTAAAAGCTCATCAAAACTCAAATGAGTACTCCTGGTCCTGATTGCTGACCTAAAAGCATTGTACTCCTTGGGGAGTCCCTTGAGAGTAATGTGAAGTAGCTCCTCATCATCCACAATTACTCCTACAGCTAGCAATTTGTCTCTGACCACTTTAATCTTCTGCAAGTACAAATCTATAGTATCAACCCCTTTCTTGATATTATGAAGCTCACCCTTAAGGTTCATAACATGTGACCTTGAAATGGAGGAAAGTTTGTTTTCCAAAACCTTCCAGACTTCTAATGCTGATAAGCATCCCACAGAAAGTGCTAGAATTGAAGGAGACAAGGTAGAGCTCATGAAGGTTAGTAAAGCCTTCTCTTTAGACTTCCAAACCAAGAAATTAGAATTCACAATAGTTGTGTATGTTCCAAAGAGATCTTTGAGATATTTATCAGGAATTAGTTGTGGTTCTTCAATCAACTCAAACAGTGAATAAGTCTTTAGCACCATTGTAATATGATGCCTCCAAACTATATAGTTTGTATTGTACAGCTTTATGGTCATCATGTTGGCCATATTAGAGAGAAGAAGTGATTGATTAAGTACATTCACAAAAGACCTTGAAGAGGACGACAATGATGTAGAAGAAGCAATTGTCGAACCTGTGGTTCCCATTGAAGAAGAAGCCATGGTTGAACTTGTAGTTGCCATTGGCTCTGATGCCATGAAGAAAAATTGTGATACAGTGAAACTTTATGAATGCTAGTCTCAGAATCAAGTAAAACCAGAGAAAGAGTTCTTGAGAAAACAGATCAAGAAGAAGAACACAGTGAAGAGAGAGAGAGAGAGAGAATGAGATGAAGAGAAAAGATTTTATTGAAGAAGAAAACTGTTTTTCACTAGCATGATTACATCTGAAACATAGCTCTCTATTTATTGGTACATGATCATTCCCAATAACAGAATAGATTACGATCCAAACTATGCGCTGTGATTCAAGGAATTAACTGTGGATTTATAACTAATCTTCGCGCCATTAGTAACTGTCAGTTACTCTTGCTTCAGACGACACCGTTTAAGGTTTAAAGAAGAAGCACCAGAACATCAATCAAAACGGTGCGCATCACTTAATTGATTAATGAAACGGTGCGCATCATGGGCTGTGCACAGCACGTGCTAGATAAATGAAACAATTTGCTACAGCTGAACCAAGGACAGTTTGAGCTTCTTCGTAGCTTGAGCATCAGGTTCTTCAACAGATACATGGTGAATAAAACTAATATCTAACTACCAAATTTTATTTTGAGAGAGAGTCAATGATAATTCGGCACTCTCACAATAATTGTAAACCCTATACTACTCGATAAAGCATGAATGGAGACTCAATAAGAACAACCAATTGTAGACACGTTCATTTTCAAAAGTTTCTTATGATAAAGGATCACTCGAGTAATACTTGGGAGACAACTTTCTTTACACTCAAGTAAGCTAGTAAATTATAATTAAAATAATAAATTAATAATATCATTTTCACGTGAATATATATATATATATATATATCACAAATGGTTATCTAAATGGGGGGAATGAAAATTTTAATTTGTAACGCTACCCTTATGACAATCATTCACATATTTGCAAATTCATTGTTCAGGTTTGGCCTCACATATATGCATGGCGCTTTCGCCATGTTGGTATGGTATTACATGTGGGAGCTTTATTACTGTAGAAACTAGGAATTGTCTGATCCTTAAAAAAGTTATTACTCATCATGAAAGTCACATATTATTTCTTGGCTAAAAAGACTAAAAAATTACACACCTCTTATTAATTTGATGCACACTACATCTCGTAGGGGCATCACCAAATTTTCATGATCGTAGGCCTTATTTGAGGAGGTGGATGATACGATAAACAAAAATAAAACTTTTGCATGAACTAAAACTCCGCAAGAAATTATTAATAGACTAGTGATGTCGTGGATCGGGTCCTGCGGGACTCACCCGCGTTGGCTCTGAACTCATCAGTCCAGATCGTCTTTCAATGCTAGCCTTTAACACTGGTTTGGCAATCTCCATCAACGCTCGGTTGCTCTTGTTTAAGAACGGACTATGAGCCCGAGTTTCAGAGCATGAAAAGTGAGCAAAGACTAGGAAAAGGCATAACAAGAATTTCAGAACAGCTATTATCGAATTCTTCGAGTTGGCTTTCAGAGCTACAATAGTTGGATATGCATATATAGACGTCGACCTCCTTTTCCATATTATATATTTATATATATATATATATGCTTACATTACTAATAATCATTTTTTTTGCATAATATAAATTATAATTGAATATATATAAAACCGAATATATTTGACTTTTAATTGTGTTCATAAAATGTTGTTACATAAGCTTTTGAGAAATTACAATTTAACACGTCATTATTCTAATATTTACTTTAATTTAAATTTCATTATATAATTAAACATCCAAGAGATTCTTGTCATATCATATTTTCTTATATTGATAAAATATATAGTTTCATATACAAACACAATTATAATAATTATCTAGTTGTAGAATTTTTATTTTTTCTTGGGAACTACCTAACCAATGGTTTGATTGAGCTTATAATATTTGTCATATAAACTATTGAGATCTTATAATTTTATGTATCATTATTCTAATATTTACTTTTTAATTTAATTTAATTTAATTTTAATTTTAAATCTCCTTAGAATCTTGTGACATTAAATTATTTTAAATATATATATATATATATAATATAAGGTTTCATATACCAATACAATCATAATAAATAGCTGATAATACTATAAAAAATAAAAAATAAAAATATCTATTGATAAAATATTTAGCTCTATATAAAAATAAAATCATAATAAATGTATTTATTAATAATTATTATAATGATCAAATCTAATATTTACACAAAATTATATTATATTAAAACTTTTCATGTATTGCCTGGCCGGGTTACTAAATAATTATAATTGAATAGGTCAAAAAGCGAGAGCAAGTTTTGGGGAAGAGTCTGGCAATTTTTTTTTTTTTTTTTGGTTGCAAACTTATAACTGGAATTCATTGATATGGACCGAAGTCCATTGCAATTACATCATTTTGAATTTGGAGTTCAATAACAGGGGGAGTATCCTCCACCCATATTACACAATCATCAACATACAAGGCATTCCTAGCAAGTAAGTGAGTAGCCCCATTGTTGTTTCTTCTGACGTGCTCAATCCTCCACGTCTTGAAGTGACTTAAACACCACTGTGAGCCTTCTACAATCTTTTGGATGGCCAAGGTTGGGATTACAGACCCTTTTAGCTCATTCATCACTAACTGAGAGTCCCCTTCCATCACAATATCCTTATCAAAGTGTAAAGCATGATGAGCATGAGAGGCATAAAGGCTTGACAGAGTCAGCAACAAGGCAAAGCTGCAGAATTGAAGAAAGAAAAGAGAAGCGAGAGTTAAATGACAAGTAGCTTAAGATGTTAAAGCTATATGTAGTTTTAGTTTGTATGTATCAATTGTAGAGGTTAGTTAAGATACGTGAGATTGGTATATGTGGATTCACACGTGTAGAGTTGATTAGTTAGTTTTAGTAGTGACTAGGCTACTCTGATTGTATATAAAGTGTGCACTTTTCATTAATTGATTAATACAATTGAGAAATTCTTTCTTCCCTGTTATCTGATATGGTATCAGAGCAATTTCCCAAATTTCTCTAGGGTTTGCACTTTCTCATCACAGGGTTTGCACTTTCTCACAATTTTCTTGAGAATTTCCTTCTTCTTGCTAAGAAAATTTCTTCTCGTCTTGTCAATAATGGTTTCCGCTGCTGCTACAAATGGTTCTACATCAAAGAGTGTATCTGTTTCTTCTTCACAGGATTCACCAATGGATGATCCCCTGTTCTTGCACCACGCAGAGAATCCAAGCACAGTCCTTGTCACACAGCCCTTGACTGGAGGAGAAAACTACTCAGCATGGGCTCGAGTTGTGAGGAAAGCTTTGCTTACCAAGACTAAATTGGGTTTCATTGATGGTACTCTTACTCTCTCTTCGCCATTAGTGTCTTCTCCCTCAACTGTGCAAGCTTGGATTAGATGTGACAATATGGTTGGCACTTGGCTAACCAATTCAGTCTCACCCAAGCTTCAATCAAGCATCATCTATGAAGATACTCCTCTGGAAATTTGGAATGATTTGAGGAATAGGTTTGCTCAAACAAATGGTCCAAGGGTCTTCAATCTTCAAAAGGAGATTTCTGAGCTTCATCAAGGTGAGGTGACTATAACAGATTTCTTTACTCAGTTAAAAGCACTTTGGGATCAGTTACAAAATCTGAGTCCTTTTCCTTCTTGCACTTGTGGAAAGTGTGTATGTAATATCAATAAACGACTTAATGATTTGCAACCAAGAGAGTCAGTAATGAAATTCTTAATGGGATTGAATGAAACATTTTCCCAAGTTAGGACCCAAGTTTTGCTAATGGATCCAATTCCCTCTCTTAGTAAGGTTTACTCTTTGTTGATTCAAGAAGAAACACAAAGAGCAGTCACTAATCCGTCTACTGTTAAGGTTGATTCTACTGCTTTAGTGGCTAAAATTCCCAATCTTGGTAACAATCTTGTTGGTAATGGTCCTGGTACTAAAGGTATAGAGAAACCAATCTGTACTCATTGTGGGAAGACTGGTCACACAGCAGATAAATGCTATAGGTTGCATGGTTTCCCCCCTGGTTTCACGTTCAAGAATAAGACAGCAATGGCTCATCAAGTTTCAATCCCTCAAGCACAAAAATTGGTCTCAAACACAAGCACTGGCAACTTCATCTTTACTCCTGAGCAATGTCAACAGCTCCTAGCCTTGATTGCTCCCTCTTCTCCACTTGTTTCTGCAGTGCAAGGAAGACAAACACCTCAGTCCAATGTAGCCACTATAGTATCTTCCAATGCTATGACAGGTATCAATTTGTCTCATTCTGTATTCTCAGCCAAGGTAGTGAACAGAAGGGCTTTTAATTCAGATACTTGGGTCATAGATACTGGGGCTACTGACCACATTGTGTGTTCAGTGAGTGCATTATCCTCTATTACTGCTATTACTAATGCCATTGTTGAATTGCCTAATGGGGAAACTGCTTCAGTCACACACATTGGCACCATTGTTTTGTCTTCTTCCCTTACTCTTAATAATGTTTTATGTGTACCCTCTTTTACATTTAACCTTTTATCTGTTAGTACCATTACTAAGACACAACCATGCTGCCTTGTTTTTCTTTCTACTCTTTGTTTTGTTCAGGACCTTGCCTCTTGGAGAACGATTGGAGTGGGTCAACAAGTTGATGGATTATACTTGTTACAATCTGGTAATCTTCAACAGACATCTCCAACTGCTCTAGCTGAATTTCTTGCCACCCACAAGCTTAACTCAGCTTTCAATTCTATTTCAAC
Organism: Quercus gilva; assembly: GCA_023621385.1. Classification (NCBI taxonomy): domain Eukaryota; kingdom Viridiplantae; phylum Streptophyta; class Magnoliopsida; order Fagales; family Fagaceae; genus Quercus; species Quercus gilva. The sequence continues at coordinate 58,968,492 of CM042476.1, read as the reverse complement.
TGCTATTGTTTCTCATTGTAACCTTTCCTCTCTTTGGCACTTCCGATTAGGTCACCCCTCAGATTCTAGGTTACATGTTTTGTCCCATGTTTTTCCTTTCTTGAAGAATTCATGTAATGCTACCTATGATATCTGTCCTTTGGCTAAACAAAAACGTTTGCCATTTCCTTTTAATAATCACATGAGTAATTCAGCATTTGATCTTTTACATATGGATGTTTGGGGTCCTTACTCCACACCTACCTTGGATGGTTGTAAATACTTCTTGACTATTGTTGATGATGCCACTAGAGCAACTTGGGTTTATTTGATGAAAACCAAGTCTGCTGTTCAATCTCTCATTATTTCTTTTCATGCCATGATCACTACTCAATTTAATATCAAAATCAAACAAATTAGGACTGACAATGCCTTAGAATTTAATATGCCTAATTTCTTTAGTTCTAATGGTATTATACATCAACAAACATGTGTGTACACTCCACAACAAAATTCTGTTGTAAAGAGAAAGCATCAACATCTTCTTTCCATTGCTAGGGCTTTACAATTCCAATCCAATGTTCCTATTCATTTTTGGGGGGAGTGTGTCTTAACTGCTGCCTATTTGATAAATAGGTTACCTTCTCCCTTATTGAATAATAAGACTCCTTTTGAACTCTTGTTCCATAAACCCCCTTCTTATGACCATTTAAGGGTCTTTGGTTGTGAATGTTTTGCATCCACTATTGCAGCAACTAGAACTAAGTTTGATCCTAGGTCTAGAAGGTGTGTCTTCCTTGGTTATCCTTTTAATGTCAAAGGATATAAGGTTTTTGATTTAGCTACTCATTCTGTTTTTATATCAAGGGATGTCACCTTTCATGAATCTATTTTTCCTTACAAATCTTCCATTTCTAGTTCCACTCCACCTGTTGTACCTTCTATTCCTTTGCCCTGTACTTCTTCTCTTCCTTTTGATGATCTTGTTTCTCCTTCTTTATCTCATTCTCCTATTCCAACTTCTGTTTCCTCTAATCTGGATGATACCATTCTTCAAGTCCATCATGAGCTTGATGATGATTTTTTGCATGATGTTCCTGCTGAACCTCTTGAGCTTCTTACTGATCCTATTCCCCTTAGACAGTCCACTAGAGCTCACAAAAAGCCTTCATATCTTCAAGATTATCATTGTAACATGGTTACCTCATCTCCCACTACTTCTGTTCTCCAATCAGGTACTTCTCACCCCTTGTCTTCTCACCTTTCATATCAGTCCTTATCTCCTTCCTATAAAACCTTTTGTTGTTCTGTATCCTCCATTGTTGAACCTACTCACTATTATCAAGCAGTTACTGACCATAAATGGCAGGAAGCAATGGCTGCTGAAATAGCAGCTCTAGAAGCTAACCACACTTGGACCTTGACTACTCTACCTGCTGGTAAGAAGCCTATAGGCTGTAAGTGGGTCTATAGGGTCAAATACAAATCTGATGGCTCTGTGGAAAGGTATAAGGCACGGCTTGTTGCTAAGGGGTTCACTCAGAAGGAGGGTGTTGATTACACTGAAACCTTTTCCCCAGTAGCCAAGATGGTTTCTGTTAAATGTCTATTAGCAGTGGCTGCAGTCAAGGGTTGGTTTCTTGCTCAACTTGATGTAAATAATGCTTTTCTTCATGGGGATTTGACTGAGGAGGTTTATATGGCTCTTCCACCAGGGTTTCATAGCCAGGGGGAGCAGGTTTGTAGGTTGAACAAGTCTCTCTATGGACTTAAGCAAGCCTCTAGGCAATGGTTTGCTAAGTTCTCTACCACTTTGATTCAGGACTTGGGTTTTATCCAATCTAAGGCTGATTACTCTTTGTTCACTAGGCAAACAGATCAATCTTTCTTAATCATATTGGTTTATGTAGACGATGTGTTAGTAGCTAGTGACAACAAGGATGAGATTGCACAATTCAAGTTGTTATTGGATCAAAAGTTCAAATTGAAGGATTTGGGAGACTTGAAATATTTCCTTGGACTTGAAGTGGCTAGGTCAAACCAAGGAATAGCCTTATGCCAAAGGAAATATGTTCTTGAGCCAATGGAACAAAACCTCAAGTTGAGTAAGTATGAAGGAGAAGAGCTTAAGGATCCTAGTTTGTATAGAAGGATGATTGGTAGATTGTTGTATCTAACAATTACCAGGCCAGACATCACCTATGCAACTCATAGGTTGAGCCAATACATGGCTAAGCCTAGAAAACCTCACTTAGATGCAGTGTACAGAGTATTACAATATCTGAAGAGTGAACCAGGGAAAGGCATTCTATTTTCTTCAAAATCAGAACTACATATGAAGGGATTTTCAGATTCTAATTGGGCTGTATGTGCTAATACAAGAAGGTCAGTGACTGGCTATAGTATATTCATTGGTGATTCATTGGTTTCATGGAAATCAAAGAAGCAGTGTACTGTCTCAAGGTCTTCAGCAGAGGCAGAATATAGGGCCATGGCTGTGGCTACATGTGAGATAGTTTGGATGTTGTATTTTCTAAATGATATTGGAGTTCAACACAATAGAGAAGCTTTACTGTTCTGTGATAGTCAGGCTGCATTGCACATTGGATCAAATCCAGTGTTCCATGAAAGAACTAAGCATATAGAGATTGATTGTCATGTAGTGAGGGACAAAGTGCTTGAAAAGGTTATCAAATTGATCCATGTTAGAACACACTGTCAATTAGCAGATTTACTGACCAAGGCACTCAATTTCAATCAATTTTCTAGTTTGATATGTAAAATGGGTATGATTAATATTCATTCTGCAGCTTCCCTTGAGGGGGAGTATCAAAGTGTAAAGCATGATGAGCATGAGAGGCATAAAGGCTTGACAGAGTCAGCAACAAGGCAAAGCTGCAGAATTGAAGAAAGAAAAGAGAAGCGAGAGTTAAATGACAAGTAGCTTAAGATGTTAAAGCTGTATGTAGTTTTAGTTTGTATGTATCAGTTGTAGAGGTTAGTTAAGACACGTGAGATTGGTATATGTGGATTCACACGTGTAGAGTTGATTAGTTAGTTTTAGTAGTGACTAGGCTACTCTGATTTTATATAAAGTGTGCACTTTTCATTAATTGATTAATACAATTGAGAAATTCTTTCTTCCCTGTTATCTGATAATCCTTCAACCCCAGGTCCCAAGCTAGCATAATACCTGTTTCAGCTGCTTTTGCTTCGGCTTCTAATTAAAGCTCCCCAAGGCCAGGTTAGCTTCTTACTTAGTGCACCCATCATCTGCCCTTTGTCATTTCTAATGACCACCCCAATTCCACAACACCTTTACTCCTTAAACACAGCAGCATCAACGTTTACCTTACACATACCTTGAGGGGGAGGAGTCCATTGTTTAACCTGAGGGGCTGGTTGGGCTTCTTGGTGCTTAGTCAAACATGTTGCTCGAAATTCTTCCACGTTTCCTTGCTTCCCCTCCGATGGTCTTCCCATTCTTGCACTTACCCCCAAACCTGGCAGAATTTCTATTAAGTCTTCCCATTATATTATATTAAAACTTTTCATGTATTGCCCGGCCGGTTTACTGAATAATTATAATTGAATAGGACAAAAAGCGAAAGCAACTTTTGGAAGAGTCTGGCAATGTTAAGTTGCTATTGAGTGGGGTAAAAGATCATATTTTTCCACTATCTTCGCAGAATAATCTATAGTTTATAGGTTGTGATTTTATAAGGCGCAATTGAAGGCCATTGTTTTATAAATCAAATATTGGGATGGGAGCTGGGTCCAATTAACTCAATTGCCAAGTGGGATTTTCAAACAACACAAAAGGTGTTCAATTAAGGATGAGAAAGATGACATAATTTTTTCCCTCTTTTAATATATTAATTAAAAGTATGATAAATGTTATGTTCATAACATTTTTATAATACTTTCACAACTAATTATAAATAGCAAGATATTACAATTTGTTATTGATGAGTAAAAAAATAATTTCAATAGTAAATTTAAATTATAATTAATAATAACGACTTATTAATTATAATTTGTCGTAAAAATGTTATATACACAGTACCTTTCTATAAAAATATATTACTTCTTATTTAAACATTAAAAATTTTAAAAGGTGTACTTAAAATTTTACAGTTTGGTGACAGTCCTTAAAACCACAAAATTTAAGACAAAGTTAGCATAATTAAAAAGATCCGATTCTCTTATCAAAAAAAAAAAAAAAATCCAATTATGAGGCACTACCAAAAACAAAAACAAAAAGGTGTGGGGGAGAAGATGGAAGAATGGTCTGATGATAAAGTTAGCATCAAGGACAACGTTAAAAATGTCGAGAATAATTAGGCCAAGGCATGAATATATAATACGACACAAATATACCTAATATGACCTAATCATGGGAAGATATAGTTAGGTTATGTAAAGTGACGGGCAATGAATATATGTGCATGATCTTTTTTCTCAAAAACCTAATCAGTTACCCCGGGCAATGAATATATGTGCATGATCTTTTTTCTCAAAAACCTAATCAGTTACCCCGAAAAAATTATGACAATATATGATTTTTTTTTTTCTTTTAGTCTTTTATTTTTTGTTGAAATATGAAAATTAAAAAAAAATGTTTAGAGAGTTTCAACCTATGGCGTCCACTTTTAATGATAACTTTTTATCATCAGACCAAGACATCAATCGGTTTTTGGTATATACGAGGATTAAATCCCGAATCTCTTATTTAACCAGCAAAGATTTTAAATTATGATAATTATTAATATAATAAGCTCTTATTATGATTAAAATTGTATATATGAAATTATGTACTTTACCATTAAATAAAAATATGATTTTATTATAAGATTTTAATGAAAGTTAAAATACATAATAGAATTTAAACTCAAACTGTTCTTGATTTTCTTAACCATGATACCCTTCTCCCACAATTTTATGAAACTCACATTCTGCTTATTCCTAAAGTGAAGAATCCGACCAAGGTTACTCAATATAGACCCATTAGTCTTTGTATTGTGGTTTCTGGACTAGCTTCAAAAGTTTTGGCCAATAGACTTAAGCATTTGTTCCCTCATATCATTAGTGAAAATCAAAGTGTCTTTATGTCTAATTGTCTTATTACAGATAATCTGTTAGCAGCTTTTGAAACCATGCATCATATTAGTCAGAAGAGAAGCGGAAAGGTGGGTGAGATCGCCTTGAAACTTGATATGAGCAAAGCTTATAATAGAAAGAAGTGGGGATGTCTGGAAAACATTATGATGAAAATGGGGTTCAATGAGAAATGGGTGAATATCATGATGAGGTTTGTCAATACTGTATCTTACTCTGTTCTAATAAATGGGAGTCCTTGTAGTAATTACCTCAACTAGGGGGTTATGATAGGGGACCAATTATCCCCATACTTGTTTTTGTTATATGCAAAGGGTTTATTGGTGTTGCTTAAAAATTCAGTAGACCAATGACTTTTGAAGGGAGTAGCAACTTGCCAAGGTTCACCAAAGATATCCCACCTATTTTTTGCAAATGATAGTCTCATTTTTTATAGGGCAACTAGTGAGGAATGCTCCAATTTAGAGAAGGTGCTAGAAACTTATGAGAAAACCTTAGGACAACAATTAAACAAAGACAAGACCTCACTCTTCTTTATCCGCAACACACCTCCAAGTGTTTAGGATGAAATCAAGAATAGATTTGGCGCTAAGGTTATTCAACAACGTGAAAAATATCTTGGTATTCCATTGTTGGTAGGAAAAAATAAATGCAAGACCTTTCAACAACTCATTGAAAGGTTGGATAACAAGCTATCAGGGTGGAAGGAAAAATTATTGTCTCATACTGGAAAAGAAATTCTCATCAAAACTGTGGCACAAGTGGTCCTAACTTATACTATGAGTGTGTTCAAAATCCCATATACTTTGTGTGATGACATGACAACGATGGTTCAAAAAATTTGGTGGGGACAATCTAATGAAAGAAATAAAATGGCTTGGTTATACTAGGACAAAATGTGTTTACCCAAAGATGAAGGTGGATTGGGGTTTCAGGATCTGAAGTTGTTCAACACTACTTTGTTGGCAAAACAAGGATGGCAACTACAAAACTATACAAACACCCTTGTTCATAAAGTCTTTAAGGCTTGTGTAGACACTACATTTCGTATCCTTTACAACTCGGGCCCCCATTCCCCAATGATGCCCGAACTCTAAGGTCCAAGGCCAGTTTAAAGCCTAATCAGATATTAAATTGACTTAAGGAATGTTAAAATAGAAAATATAACCTTTTAAATGAGCAAAAAACTATTTTTGGAAATAAAATGACTAAAGAAGCCCTCGACCCACATACGTGGGCAGCAGCCTACGTATATGGGCTAAAGCATGCGTATGTAGGCACACTTCTGCATACGAAGCGTGGGTTTCAGAGACATAAAAAAGGCAAGTTTTTTGCAATAATGGCTAAGGTTTGAAATGAATCCCACATCGTTTGGGAGCCATTCTAAACCCCATTTTTTCCACTAGATAAAGCCTTACATAGTACATTTTCAAAACACACAAAAATCCCACAGGAAAAATACAAGAGTCATTAGAAAATAGTGAATCAAAAGGGAGTTTTTCACAAAACACCCTCAAGTCAATTTTGTTTTATTGAGACCTTTTCTGGCCCCAATCCTTTTAGTTTAATGTTGCTAATTACTTTCTTATTGGTTTGAGAATAGATTTTACTCAAGGAAACGATCAAAAATAAAGTTTGGAAAGCTTTTGTATGAGGTATCTAGTCTAAACTTTTCTTTTTTCCTTTCTTTCATTTTCTACTTTTAAATCTTTTTGTTTGCTTTATTTATTTGTTATAATATGTTTTTATATGCTTTTCTAGATTAGTTTTATGTTTTTATATGCTTAAAATGCACATTAAGGTGTCAGATTTAGTGTTTTAGGCTTAGTTGTGTCTTTAGGGTTTCTAGGCAAAAACTTGCGTATGCATAATCTTGTCTGCACATGCAGGCTTGATTATGCGCATGCAGGCTTGTTCTTGCATGCGCAAACCACTGCCTAGAAACCCTAAATTTTTTTTTTTTTTTGGGTTTGTTTTACTTCTACTTTCACATGTTGTTTTGTTTAGCTTGGTTTCCATGTTTTTATGCTTCCAAAGTGTCTATTTCACATGTTTGTTTGCTTGGTTGCCATCACATGTTAAAATAGGGGTTCATCTTGTGTTTGCTTTGTTTTAATGTCATGATCATTCATTCATATGCTCATGCATAATGCCATAGGTGCTGAGTTGCTGTAAGGTAAGTAAAAGGTAAGTCATGCATTGGAATGCCCACGCATCTGTGATATGGTCCTGCTTTGATGATAGAGATGAATATGCTTGTTTGATGTGTGATTTCATGTCTAAGAGTTTGGAATACATGTAATGATCTATGTTTGCTCGCCATGCCTACTTTTTGCCTTGTTTTGTTGCTGCCTTGGTATAATATGATGGAGTTTATGATGGAGCATGCTTAGATGTATGATTAAGGTTGTAATGTGTTGAATGCCTTGATGCCATGATTAGATGAATGCTAGGGTCGTATATTTGTGGTTTGGTTTCTTATACTTTATGGATGGATATGTATGTGTTTTGGGATGATGATGTAATGTGGTATGCTTAGATGTATGCTAGTGTGTGTGTGAGTTAGAATACAGGCATTGTACATGATTTTATCGAGGTTAAGATGTAAGACACAATGATGGGAGGCCAACCTTAGGGTTGGGCGGTCTTGGATGCCTAACACCTTCCCAAAAACATACCTAAACTTCTAACCTATATCTCTGGTAGTAAGATCAATGGTCCTTATATGGTTTCTAGACCATTGCAAAAAATAGGTGGCAACTCCATTTCCGCTGTGCCCACAATGGCAACTTCGCTGGGGATAGTAAGTTTAATTCCTATGTCTTATTTCTTAACCTTGATGAAAATTATTTCAATACTTGTTTGTACACACATCACTTGGTTTCTTTTGTCTCTTAACCTTAGTTGGTGATGAGTGGGAAGATGGAAGGCTCCATTCAGACCCAAATCTTCCGAAGTTCATCCCACCAACTCACAATCGGTGCCATCGCCTATAATGGCCTTTGAGTACATTAAAGGTTTGCTACCAATCTACTATAGGGTCCACTTAGGCCCTCGGTTGGAATCATAGTCCACCAAGTTATGAGTGACCTACTTATCTATCCTTTTAGCCTTAGGAAGCCTACCCACACTTAGAGAGATCCTAGACCCTATCACAAAGGATACCCTTTATATCTCTTGTTTGTTCAACCATATACATGTGTTCACCTAATTCTAAAGAACAAATAAAAGATGTAAAAATGAAGGGATGGCCCTAAAGTTATGGTATACCCTAAGATGTTTTGGGATAAAAGGAAATAAGTTCACGCATATAAGAGGCATGTCCCTAAGTCCAAAGGTATATCTTAACTTGAAAAGTTCATAAACTCATAGCCTAATTTCTATCATAGGCCTAAGTGGAAAAAGCCTTTTTGAAAAAAAAAAAAAAAAAGACTTTGGGCCTAAGGAATATGCTATGGACTTAGGGCATCTCCAGCAACCTCTCCAAATTTTCTCCAAATTTTTACCAATTTGGAGAATGAACAGTGATATTTAGCTTTTAGCTACCCACTTTTTCAAATACACTTTCCAACAGACTCTCTATTATTTCTTTATCTCATTTAAATATTATTTCTTCATTCATTATTTATTCTTTTTTTAATCATCATTTATTCTTTTTTTTAAAACTATATTTTTCAATGAGAAGTGCTATGCTCACAACATTTTATGCAATACTTTCACAACAAAATTTATGTGGAAAGTTGTTACTAGTTCTAATTTGAACCCACCACTGAAATTATTTTTTTACTTGCTAATATTAACTAATAACAATCTGTTACTTAAAATTTATTGTGAAAATATTGTGAAACTATTGTGGTAATATTTTTCAATTAAGATTTTTTATTTTTCCCTTATCTTTTTTTTTTCATCCACACATTTGTTTTCTTTTCTTTTTTCCTCTTTTTTCTCCTCCGCACCATTTCCTTTATCTCTATCTTCTCTGGCACTTTCTAGAACACTTTTCTTTTTTCCTTTTCTTCTCTTCGGCTGGAGCTCTCTCTTACACATGAAGATCATCCACTTGTCCTTCTCCCACCACTGCATATCCTCCTCCCCACCGAGGCTCAGATGGGTCAGCTTTGCTTTTTTTTTTTTCTTTTTTTTTTTTTCTAATTTGATTAGTTTTAAAATTGTGATTTGAGTTTGTATTTTGATTGAGACTAAGTTTAGAGATGTTTGAGAGAAAAAATCAAGAATAGTTCTGTTGTTACCGTTTTGATTATTAAGTGAAAATTAAAAATTTTAATCGGTTGTGATTATTGAGATTGAATTAATTCTTTTTCTCATGTCTCTCTATTTTCTTTTTCTTTTTTCTGATTTCATTTGGTTTATGAGAAAAATTGTTTTTTGTGTTTGGATTGTTTGGATTGTATTCTACGTTTTGTAGCCGTTGAGATAAAGAAGAGAGACAGAGTGAAGAAGAAAAAGAAAGGAAGGAAAGAGAAAAAAATATTTTTTTAATCCAACCAGGTATTAGTTTAATGAGAAATAAGCTTTGCAGGAGCAACAATGATTGCTACAGTGCTCTCCATTCCTGGAGAGCTACTGTAGCAACTCTAAAAAAAATTTAGAGATGGAGAGGCTGTTGAAGGGTTGCTTTTGTGTGAACAGTGGCTTTTCTCTCCAAAATTTGGAGATGGCCAGCCCTATTAGAGATGCTCTTAGCATCCAAAATCCTACAAAGCCAACATGAACTTCCCTAATCTTGGGCCTCATTGTTGTACGCCTAGGCCCAAAATGATGAGAACTTCATGGACTTTGAGAGGAAGGCTACAATATATTCTAGCTAAAGGGTTATTTCAAAAAAAATGAAATGATGAATAAAAATGATTAACCCAAAGGTGATTAATATATTATAAGCCCATGTTTGAGACAAAGGGTTTAGAATTTCTAAGTACATTCTAATGAAAGCCCATGAGAGTAAGATAAGAGCTTTATTGTAAATGGGCCAAAGCCCAGTGAAACAAAAGGCAAAAATCCATGAGAGGGAAGGGACTGATATTGTAATTGGGCCTTCGTTAAAATGAACTTTAAAATTTTCTAGGGACATCTAAAAAGTTAAGAAACCTTTAATTGGGACATGAACTTAATGAAAATGGGACTTCTTTTCAAACATCACATCCCCACTCCAATCCAAGTCCAATGGAAGGCAAGACAATCAAAGGGGAAAAATTCCCTTATTGTGGCTTCCCCGAACCTTGGGTAGGTAAGGATGGAAAGGTGTATCAGGGTTGGGAAATGTTCTTTAATGAAAAGCTCACCTTTAAGGAGAAGCCTACCGTGGTGATCAAAGAGATACAAGAAGAGGTCAATTAGGTGAACTACATGGATGCTAAAGCAATGAAGACCTTGATGAAGATGAATGGGGACGTGTTCACCATCACCAATGAAGAGCCAAGTGATCCTTCCAAATTCATCACGCTTGCTATGGGGCCCATTAATAATTGGACTTGGGTTAGGTTTTCTGAAAACATGGGGAAAAAGTTTTGTAATGCAAGTTTCAATGTACTTTTCAATATTTTCAATAAGATATATTCTAATTTGGCTTACTTTGATGTGTCCCATAATATTGAAATTTTGAACTTAAATGATTCAAATGAATTTGAAAATGAAATTAATAAACAATTGGAAAAGAAAACTGAACCTATGGAACCAACTCTTGAAACTATTAATTTGGGCAATAATAAGAATCCATGCTTAATTAAAATTGGCTCAATTCTATATGGAAAAAAAAAAAAAAAAAAAAGATCTTTAAGAACTCCTCGCAGAATTTCAAGAGGTGTTTGCATGGTCTTATGAAGATATGCATGGAATTGACCTCAAGATAGCTTAACATCACATTGATACTCATAATCATATGATACCCGTCAAACAAAAGTTGAGAAGAATGAGGACCGAATGGCTCTTAAAAATCAAGGAGGAAGTCATTAGGCAATTAAAGGTAGGGTTCATCAAACCAGTACACCAAGCTAAATGGATAGCCAATGTCGTGCCCATACCTAAGAAGGATGGGAAGGTGAGGATGTGTGTGGATTTTAGGGACTTGAATAAGGCATGCCCTAAGGATGACTTTCCTCTCCCTCAAATTAATGTCTTGGTGGATAACACGGTGGGAAGTGCCTTGATGTCTTTCATGGATGGTTTCTCGTGGTACAACCAAATCAAGATGGCTCTCAAAAATATGACCAAAACCACTTTCACTACCGAATGGAGAAACTATTATTACACAGTGATGCCGTTTGGCCTCAAGAATGCCAGTGCAAACTACCAAAGGATGGCTACAACCTTGTTACATGATATGATGCATAATGAGGTGGAGGTGTATGTCGATGATATGATAGTGAAATCCAAGGATAGAGAAAGCCACACCATAAACTTGAGGAAATTCTTTGAGAGGATTAAAGAGTATAGGCTAAGATTGAACACACAAAAGTGTACCTTCAGAGTAACCGCCGAAAAATTACCAGGCTTCCTATGAAGTGATAAAGGGATAGAATTTGACCCATCCAAGATCAAAGTCATATTGGAGATGCCTCCACCCAGAAGTGAGAAAGAGATGAGGGGTTTCTTAGGTCGATTCATTTTCAAGCTCACCTCTACTTGTAAGCCTATCTTCAAACTCCTAAGGAAGAATGAACCACATATATGAAATGATGAGTGCCAAAAGGTCTTTGAACTTATCATAGAATATCTCCTCCACCTACCTATCCTAGTGCCTCCAAAACATGGAAAACTCTTACTTCTATACCTCTCTATCATAGGGGATGTAGTTGGAAGTATGTTTACACAAGAAGACGATGACAAGAATGAGAGGGTCGTATACTACTAGAGCAAGAGGTTCCATGATTATGAGACTAGGTAAACTCCCATAGAAAAGTCATGCTTCGCACTTGTTTGGGTTGTGCAAAAGTTAAGACACATCATCTTACCTTTCCAAATATGGGTTGTAGCAAGAATGGCCCCATTGAAGTATCTCTTTGAGAAACCCGCTTTAAGTGGAAGATTGTCAAGATGGTTGATCTTATTGGCATAATTCAATTTGAAGTACATGGCTAGAAAAACTATCAAAGGGTGCATCGTGTCAGATTCTTGTGCTAAAAATCTAAAGAGGGGGAAGATGGTAAAGAAGACTTTCCAGTTGAGAACATTTTGGATGTTGAGTTAGGGACATGGAAGATATACTTTGACGGAGCCGTAAACCAATATGGGAATGGGATAGGAATACTCTTGATCACTCCCGAAGGATCTCACACACCTTTGGCAATCAAGTTGAGCTTTGAAGCAACAAATAACGTGGCTGAATATGAGGCTCGAATTACTGAAATTGAAGCTCTTCGAGAATTGAAGGTAAAGGAGGTCGAATTCTTTGGAGATTCAACTTTGGTTATAGCCCAAGCACAAAAGTTGTGGAAGGTGAAGAAGGAACACTTGAAGCCTTATCAATAATACTTGGAGGACTTGACCAAAACCTTTAACGAGATTGAGTAAACAATCATCCCTAGAGCTCAAAATCAATTTGCAGATACCTTAGCTACCTTAGCCTCCATGGTTGAAATACACAAGGGAGTGTGGACACAACCCTTGGAGATTGAGCAAAGCTATGAGGAAGTTGAGTTAGGGCCATGGAAGATATACTTTGACGGAGCCGTAAACCAATATGGGAATGGGATAGGAATACTCTTGATCACTCCCAAGGGATCTCACACACCTTTGGCAATCAAGTTGAGCTTTGAAGCAACAAATAACGAGGCTGAATATGAGGCTCGAATTACTGAAATTGAAGCTCTTCGAGAATTGAGGGTAAAGGAGGTCAAATTCTTTGGAGATTCAACTTTGGTTATAACCCAAGCACAAAAGTTGTGGAGGGTGAAGGAGGAACACTTGAAGCCTTATCAATATTACTTGGAGGACTTGACCAAGACCTTTAACAAGATTGAGTAAACAATCATCCCTAGAGCTCAAAATCAATTTGCGGATACCTTAGCTACCTTAGCCTCCATGGTTGAAATACACGAGGGAGTGTGGACACAACCCTTGGAGATTGAGCAAAGCTATGAGGAAGTGCACAAAGGGAAAACTAAAGCTTCAGTAGTGACCATAGAGGAAGAGGAAGTTTCGTGGTACTATGACATCATGAAGTTCTTGGAACTAGAGGCATATCCGGACGATGCCGACAAGAAAGAACGTTGTTCCATTAGTATGACGGCAATACAATACATCCTATGCGGAGGACAACGCTATAAAATGTCCCATGATGATATACATCTTTGTTGCTTGAAGAAGGAAGAAGCCGAGAAGATAATGGAAGAAGTTCATCAAGGGATTTGTGGCCCTCATATGAATGGGAGCATGTTAGCCAAGAAAATCCTAAGAATAAGGTACTATTGGAATACAATGGAGACTAATTGTGTGGACCATGTGAAAAGTTGCCATGATTGTAAGACATACGCCAACTTGAACCATGTACCACCTAGTGAGTTGTATAGCATGACTTCTCCATAGTCATTCTCGGTTTGGGGCATAGATGTGATCAGAAGGATAGCTCTTAAGGCTTCCAATGGGTATGAATACATCTTGGTGGCCATTGACTATTTCACTAAGTGGGTGGAAGCAGCCTCCTACTCCATATTGAAGGCTAAGTATGTGGCACGATTCTTAGAAAGCAGCATCATATGTCAGTTTAGGGTGTCCTAAGAGATCATTTTTGATATTTTGAGGGTGAAGTTCAGAGAGTCATGGAAGAATATAGCATTGAGCATCACAAGTCTTCACCACAAGCTAATAGGGCCTTAAAAGCAGCTAATAAGAATGTGAAGAACATCCTAGCCAAGATGGTAGTGACATAAAAAGAGTGGGCTAAGAAACTTCTGTTTGCCTTATGGGGCTATAGATATTCTATTCGTGCGTCGACTGGGGCAACACCTTACTCTTTGGTTTATGGTAGTGAGGTGGTGCTTCTTATTGAGGTGGAGATACACTTTTTGAGGGTATTGGTGGAAACTAAGGTCCTAGAAAAGGATTGGGCTAAGGCTAGATATGAACAATTGGCTTTGATAGTATAGGTAAAAGTTAGGGGAAATGACCATGGGCATGGTGAAAATTCCCGAAGGGACGTCATGGGCAAAAATTACAGGGCAAAGAAAAAAAAAAAAAAGGGAATGAGATGAAAATAAGCAAAGATAATAAAATTCTCTTATTACTCAAATTAAAAGGTAACAAGGTGGGACATAACAAGGGGATTTGGAACATTCCAATCCTTTATTAAATTCAAAAAAGAAACATGAGAATCAAAAAGTGCAGAAAAGTAATATATGGGACATATCAAGGTGGTCACTCAGCCCTCCTTGCTATCTTACTAGTCTTTATGTAAGCTTTCTCATCCCTCAAAATCCACTTCATGTCATCCTCCAACCATTACTTGTACCTCGTAGTGGGATAGATGTATCAAGGAGGAGCAATGCCTCTAGTCACCCTATGGTATGGCCAAGCCTCATAAAGCCTACCCAAGATCCTGTTGCTAAACACCTTAGTGTGGAAGGCACCTTCATCATTAGAAGCTCCTTGACACTCTCCAAATTGCCTTGAGATATGACAAGTGAAGTAGTATGAGCAGCAACAAAGTCCAACTAAAGGCACACAATAGTTCTTGCAGCAACTGTGAACCATGCTTGAGATGTGCCACCACTCCACGACCCATTGAATGTCAGTCCTTGATGTGACCCATAAGCTCCATGTACGCCTCAAAGCTAATGTCATTTTGATGAAGCCAGCGGTCCCTAAAATGCTTAGGGAGGTATGTGTTGGTGGGTATGGTAGGAGGTTGAAGCAACCGAAGCCTCTCCTACAGCCATATGTTAAAAAAAATAAAAAATAAAAAATAAGAGAGAGAGAGAGAGAGAGAAAAGCAAAAAAGAAGAGAGAGAATGAGTATAAATAATAACGAAAGACGATATAAGGTGTCTTGATGGGTTGAAAACTTAAAAGCAATCCATGCAAAATTAGAGGAATCCCACTAGGTTGAGAACATAGACAAAAGTTAGGGATTATACCTGAAGAAGAAAAGGACTTTCCGCAAAGAAGATTGCTTCCTTCCTATGAAAGGCATCCAAACCATTAAGGTTTTTCGTCAAGATCAAGCCCACCAGGTTACCTCTCTTTAGCTTATAAACCACCATGTATATCCAGAGGTCCACACAATATAACCTTTGGACCAAGAAGTATCTTGCAAAAGCACATAAGAAAAAGGCACGAAGAAAGTATGAACGTGGTCTCTCACCCACGAGAAGGGTCAAGCCGGAAAAGTGTACAAAAACCAAGCTAAGGTTAAGTTTACCAAAGACGCACCACCTATTTGCCGTATCAAGAGGGATGCCTAACAAAACATGCAGTAAGGAGGGGAGATCCCCACCCATGGTAGGGAAGATGAGATCGTTAATCTCTGGTTCACCTATGATGGCACCAAATTCTTCGATAGTGGGGCATAGTTCTACTCCATTAAAGCAGAAAACATGCTGAGTAGGGACCCAACAGTTGGCAACAACACATAGAAGAGGCTCATCCACCCATATTGGATGGTATGGAAAGACACAAGAAAGACCATAAGGGGTAATGGAATCCTTGAAATCAAGACCAAGCCTCCTAATCCAAGCCAAGACATCAAGTGGAGGGTTTTCTACCAATAGAGGACCTCAAAAAAGGGCTCTCTAAGTTGAAAATACGTTGGTGAGAGTTTTAGGGCCCAAATGGCTACTTTTATACTTAATTAGGGTGGTTAGGGTTTCCTCTAATTCACGACCCACGTACGCAAGGTCAACCCTGCATAATCGAAGTCAAAGCTACGTTCGTGAAGTCAAAGTTACGTATGCAAGCCCATCCCCACGTACGCATAAAGCTTGGTAGAAACCTATTCTCCCCTATTTTTAGCATGGTTTTTTCACTCCAAGGCATCCCTAGGGTTCCTACGACCTAAAGGATCATTCAAGGCATATTTCAAGGACAAAATTTCAAGCATCAAAGAAGCAATATTGTATGGAAACATACAATTAACCATGTATCTTGTAAATTAAGTACTAGTCCCAATTGAAAGCATAAATGTAAAAAGATGTTCTTAAGTACAACCATTTATCTCAAACTGAATTCAAATGTTTGCTAAAGGGAATAAAAAACAATAAAAGAAACAAAAGAAAGATGTGTGTTGTATGTCTATGTGTCTTGACTGCAAGTAATCAATGTTGTTACCTCTTCCCTTGTAAGTAGCTAGGAGTTTCCTCTAAATCCTCCTTATCTCCACCATCATCATCATCAACATCATCACCACTGCCCAGGCAAGCCGCCTTTCTAGAAACATACAAGCTCCTTGAATAGTCCGTCACCTCCAGCTTGAGATTCCCAGCCAACCATACCAACTCCTCATGCTCTTGGATGGTGGGTTGCAGTTGAAAGAAGAAGGGTCAGTGACCAGAAAAAAAAAATTTTAAAATAAAAGGAAAGAAGAACTTACCGCTCGGGTGTTTGGAGGAAAAGGGTAGCCCATAACATTGAGATTACAGGGCACGACGTGCTCCCGAGCAAAGCCATCATGGACGTAAGCATAAACTGTCCAAGGAGATGTGGAGGATGTTGGGAAAACACATGGAAAATACAGTTTTGTATCTCGTACAAAAACACGCAGTGTAATATAAACGGATCTACTTCATTTATGTAAGATAACATGCAACATCTGAATTTTAGAAACAAAGAACAAGAAAGTGTACCTTGATGCAATGAAATTCAAAACAAATGAAGATTGAACTTAGGAAGACTTTCAATCTTCACTCCAATTCCACAATTTGCCCAAGATGTGTAATCTCTCAATCAGTTCTATACATACTTGTTTAAGAGAATAACCAAGTGTTTAGAGAAAAAACTCTGAATGTTTCTCTTTTTAATCATACGTATATTTTTGCACTTGGCCATTACTTTATTTAATAACTCTTATTAAATAAATAATTGATTATCTAATTGGGTTAGCCTTTTGGGCCAACCCAATTGGGCTTTAGTGTGTGACTTGGAGTGGGACCAAAATAGACAAATAAAGCTCTAGCTCCAATGGGCTTTGGACTTATCTGTCAACTCTTGACAAGCCCAAAATTACCATTAATTATATTTAATACCAATATATAAATATAATTACACTCTAGGCCTTATTAATAAATTATATCACAAAACTTTATTAAACATTTAACCCCTCCATGAAAATATTCGTAGTAATACAAAGTCATAATGTGTAAATGTCACTTTGAAAATTATTACCTCTTGATCCTTGAGTAACAGGTTTAAACCTTTAAGTTATTCATATATATTTTATGAAATCTAATTTCATAAAATATAAACTTTAGTAACTCTTTACTAACATGGTTGGGCCTAACACTCTGAATAACCAAACCCATTAAACTTATCTCAAGTGAATATTTAAAATCTCTATAAAGAGACTATGAATTCCATCTTGAGAATATGCGTTCCTTCAACATTACGTCTGGTTGCTCAACATACTGAGGTTTCGACCTTTTGTCTATATCTCACTCCTGATATATTAAAACAACCTACATTTCATGATCGGATTCACTATTCCCTCAAGATTGAGAGTTTATATAAATGAAAGTCGTGAGATTTATTATTCATTTGATAGTCGTTAATAGAATAATAAATCTCACAGCGATCTAGTACAATATGTCATACACTTAAAACATATATCAACTAGAAGTCTTCACTTCCATGATCAAAACAAATCATCTTAATTGACTTGTTATAGTCTTCGCAAATGAAATGCTCAATTTCATCAACGACTACGAACTAAGAATTTGAGTTTACAAAGAACGTGTAATTTATATCTTCTATGACTAAAACAAATAAATCACATACTATACATCTAAGGAACTATATGATAATGTCCAAATATTCATATTGTCATTATTTTAGATAATAATAAAACAAGTTTATTACATAGAACATAACTTCATACATAATTTCATACATAGCATACAATAGGATTTTAGGGCACTAATCCTAACAATCTCCCACTTGTCCTTAAAGACTATTGCGCACTATTCTAACTCCCATTCCATCTAGGTGTGACTCAAAAGTCTTCTAGGGCAAAGCTTTGGTAAAGGGATCTGCCAGATTATTTGCACTATCAATCTTTGCTATTACCACATCTCCTCGAGCCACAATATCTCGAATAATATCGCATTTTCTTTATGTGTTTGCCTTTCTTATGATTCCTTGGATCCTTGAATTATGCAACTGCTCCACTATTGTCACAGAACAAAGTGATTGGAACTTGGTCCATTCTCATAATACCAAGATCAGAAAGGAATTTCTTGAGCCAAATAGCTTCTTTTGCTGCTTCACAAACAATAACATTTTCAACTTCTATGGTGGAGCTGACAATACAAGATTACTTAACACTCCTCCAACTTATGGCTCCACCTCCCAAGGTGAACACACAACCTAAAGTGAACTTTCTGAAATCAAGATCTGACTAAAAATCAGAATCTGTGTAACCAATAGGTATCAAATCCTCACAATGGTAAACAAGCATATAGTCTCTTGTTCTCCTTAGATATTTGAGAATATGTTTTACAGCCTCCCAATGTTTTGGTCTTGGATTTGATTGATATCAGCTAACTATGTCTACTAAATAACAGATATCTAGCCTAGTACATAGCATGGCATACACAGGACTTCCCACTACTAAAGCATAGGGAACTTGTCTCATTATCTTTTCCTCTTCAAGAGTCTTAGGCCTTTGGTCATCAGACAGAGGAACTCCATGCTAGAATCTTATCTATATATCCAGCTTGTGACAAGCCTAACATTCTATTCTTTCGATCTTGCCAAAGCTTGATCCCTAAAATATAGTTACCTTCGCCCAAGTCCATGTCAAATTGGCTTGACAACCAAATCTTAACTGATGACATTACCCCAGCATCATTTCCAATTAGTAGAATATCATTAACATAAAGCACTAGGAAAATTACTACTTTATCTTGATGTCTCTTGTACACATATGGTTTATCAAGATTTTGTTCAAAACCAAATGACTTGATTGCTTGATCAAATCTGATATTCCATGATCTAGATGCTTGCTTAAGTCCATAAATGGATCTTTTCAACTTGCATATCATATGCTTTTGGTTCTTTGCTATGAAACCTTTTGGTTGCATCATATACATTTCTTCTTCAAGATTGCCATTTAGAAAATCAATCTTGACATCCATTTTCCAAATCTCATAATCAAAATGAACAGCAATGGATAAGAGAATTCTCATAGATTTAAGCTCTGGCGAAAAAAAAAATTTCATAATCAATACCTTCTTTTTGTTTATACTCTTTCACCACTAGTATTTCCTTGAAGGTTTCAATCTTTCTATATATCCTTCTTTTCCTCTTATAACCCCATTTGCAACCAATAGGTTTAATTCCATTAGGCACCTTTATAAGATTCCAAACTTGATTGGAATACATAGAATCCAATTCAGATTTCATAGCTTTAACCCAATGATGTGCATCTATATCTTTCATTGCCTCTTCATAAGTGTAAGGATGATATTCAACCTCTTCTGAGATAGCTTCATAAGTTTCTCCCAAACCTATAAATCTTACAAGTGGCCTAATAATCCTCCCACTACGACGAGGCACTTGTGTACTAGTCATCTCATAAGTAATATCTTGTGGTGTATCTGGTACAACCACATTATCCCTAGTTTCATCCATTGATTGTTCAATTACAGGTTCATTCATTTCAGCTAAGACAACTCTACATTTAGAATTATAATCATTCATATAGTCATTTTCCAAAACTTTGGCATTTGTACTAACAAACACTTTATTATCTTTATGACTATAGAATAAACCTTCAACAGCTCCTTTTGGATACCTTACAAAGAAAACCACTTATGTTTTAAACTGTAACTTGTCAGACTTTCCCTTCAACACAAGTGCTAGATAACCCCAAATATGGAGATGTCTCATACTAGGCTTACGCCCAATCCACAACTCTACAACTGTTTTAGGAATAGACTTCAAAGGTACTAAATTCAGAAAATAAATTGTAGTATTTAAGGCATATCTCCAAAAAGAAATTGGTAGAGTCGAATAACTCAATGTGGATCTAACCATATCTAAAAGAGTCATATTCCTTCTTTCTGCAACACCATTTTATTGTGGTGTTCTAGGTGCAGCCAATTGGAATATAATCTCATTTTTAGTTAAGTAATCCTTGAAATCCTAAAGAAGATATTCGCCACCACGATCAGATCAAATGGCCTTTATGTGTTTACCTAATTGATTCTTAACTTCAGCCCTAAACTATTTGAACTTTTCAAAAGTTTCGGACTTCTATTTCATTAGGTACACATAACCAAATCTAGAGTAATCATTAGTGAAAGTAATGAAATACTCATAGCCACCTCTTGCTTGGATAGACATTGGACCACATACATCCGAATGTACTAGTTCTAGCAAATCTTTGACTCTATTTCCTTTTGCATTAAAATGTTTTTTTGTCATTTTACTTTCCAAGCAAGATTCACAAACTGGGAATTTATAAAATCTGATGGTTCTAAAAGCCCATCTTTCACCAATCTTTGGATCCTGTTTGAATTAATATGACCCAAACGCAAATGCCAAAGATATGCATCACTAGTAGAAGGAAACTTTCTCTTTAATAATTTTACATGTGAATTATTATCTAATTTAGAATTGTACAATTCATGCTTATTAGGAGTTATAATATAAAGACCATCAACAATATTGTCAGAATAGATAAAAACTTTATCCTTCTTTATTACAACATTGTCTTTCAAGATAACACAATATCCATGTCTACCTAAATAAGTTGCAGAAATTAAATTCCTATAAACATTAGGTACATATAAGCAGTCTTCCAATATTAAAACCCTAAAATCAAAGCATGAATTAGACACTCCAACAACAACAACTGGAATTTTGTTCCATCAGCCAAAGTAAAAAACAATTCCCCTTCATTCAGCCTTCTGGTCTCCTAGAACCCCTACAAAGTATTGCAAATACACCAGGAATATGTGGGATTATGTACTAGACAAATATCAAGAAGGAATGATCTCATCCTACCTTTATACTTGCAAGCTATGAATTTTGGACAATTCCTCTTCCAATGACGTTTCTCACCACAATGGAAACATTTTCCTTTGTTATAGTCCTTTATCTTTTTCTTTCCCTTATTGGCAACTCCTAAGGCAAGCTATTTACCATCTTGTTTGGTGAAGTCCTTCTTCTTTTTACCACCCTTGCCTTTCGACTTAGGCTTAGAAGAGGAAGCTTTAGCCATATTAGTATCAACACTGGCTATCCCAAGGATGCCTTCCGCTGCCACTGATTCATTCATTAAGTCAAACAAGGTATTAATCTTTTTGTTCATATTATAATAAAGTTTAAATTCTTTGAATGATTCTGGCAAGGATTGGAGTATCATATCCGCTTGGGATTCTCCATCAATGTCGGCACCTAAAACCTCCAATGTATTCAGATAAGAGATCATCTTAAGACAATGCTCTCTTACTAGAGTCCCTTTAGCCTTTTGGTATTCAAGATAAGCCTCATAGTGTCTTGCCTAGCTAAACGACCTTGCTCACCAAACATCTCCTTCAAACTTAACATTATGTCTGAAACTAATTATACATCCTGCATTTGATGCTATAGAATATTTGAAATAGATGCTAGGATATAGCACTTAGCCATCTCATTAGAATTCTGCCAACGATCGTATTGCCGTTTTTCCTCAGAAGGAGTGTCTAATGAAGGAAAGTTTGGAAACGTTTGATTAAGCACAAATTTGTGCTCTTCAACAGTAAGAACAATGTCTAAGTTTCTTTTCCAGTAAACATAATTGGATCTAGTCAGTATGTTTTGATTAAGAATAGTAACAACTGGGCTAGAAGATGCCATGCTTAAATCTGAAAACAATAAACATGAATATAATAAGTAAACTGGACATTATCAATTTAGCATATAAACACATAGTATAGAACCTTAATAAAACCATAATATAAAATATGCAACGACAACCTAATCCCATATTCAATATCCCTCAGCATAGAGTGAACATTAAATACTATTATTAATTAAAAATATTTTTCATTACTAGTGCTGTCTTGATAACTCTTACCAAACACTAATAATATGTCTTTATTCATTTAGCCTCTAAATAATAATAGTAAGAACTTTGTTGTCCAAGTGCTAGTTGTCTATGTCAGGTGCAAATCTCACTCTTTCCCAAGATAGTCACACCACTGGCACAAGCCAAAGATCCCTTCTTCAACCATCGTTCCTTTTCCTTTGCTTACAGCTGTTCCACGTGTACAGCCTGGATCCAACCATGCCAGCATTCTCACATGCCTTGGCTGGTGTAATGTATAGGTGTGGATAATGTTATTTTATGCATCTAGAACAACAAGGTGAATATTTTACCAACATAACAAAAGTCCCCCTGACATACCTACCCTACCCATTTCTTCAAAATTCTCAAAAGACCATCTATGTGTCCAATATTTTCATTTACCTTCCTTTTTTTTTTTTGTTTCCATTAAAAACATAATGGAGGTTTTTTGTGATTAGACAATCTTGGAGCATAGAGAAACTACAAAGGCATTGCCTAGACCCCTGCAATTCCATGCCAAAATCCTCATGCTGGCTATGAATTCCTTTCATGGGCCACCTCCGATAGCTCCAAGTTGGACAAAAGTTGTAAAATTTGGGAAAACATCAAGCTTGCTTGTTGCTGCTGAAAGTGTGGTCTGGTCCAAATGAAGTTTGGTTCTTTGTGTTGGCTATGATTGTCTGGGATTCTGATTCTAATTATAAATTCATTATTTTCAATGCCAATGTGTTGTAGAGATTCTACTACATTAGACACTGCCTCTACTTGGTTATAAAATTCCCCTTAAGTTTCAATACTAGAAATCACCTGGTGATGGTTGATTCTTCTTCAGCATGGACTACTTGTACCTTGTACTTCATCACATCTTTGCCGTTTCGGTGAAGACTTTTTTGGCAATTGGTATTGCAGCTTGTTGAAGGAAAACTTGGGGTCGTACAACATGATCTCTATGCTTGTTTGTTGGGTTCCCAAATTAAAGTCTGTGTTACAAGTTTGCTAGTTGACCAGAGCAGCTTCAAAATGATTCCTAAGATCATTTGGTTGCCTAATAGAGAGGCCACGTAGCTACATGAACCTTTGTGCTAGCCCTTGAAAGTAATTTAGAAGGGACACAAGGCTTTGAGTTTTGCAGCAAAGGGAAAGAAAGACTGATACTGCTAGTTATGGAGTGATCTCCTATATGTGAGTGCTAAACTCCTGGTTGCCCATAGTGCTATTTGTATGCTGGCAAGTAAGGTTATTGGACATGCTTGTGTTCTCATATTGAGCCTCCCTAAGAATCATTCTAGTGAGAGTAGCCCCAGTAACTTGTAAATCCTCGTTGTCATATGTTGTTCCACTACTTTCTCCTGTTTGAAAGTTTGAAATTTTTTATTCTTCTGGTGAAGTCTCAGCCATGGTGACATCAGGGCTTTCTGCAAAAATCATCCCAAAGTCAAAACTTGAGAACTCTTCTCTTGTAAACCTTGGATAGCTTGAGTAGGATGCCTCCTAATCCATAAAGACTAGCTCTGCATTAGTCAACCCACTAAAACCTTCTTTTACTTCTACCAATCTAATATTTGAGCCTTTAGGAGGATCCCATGATTGGTTTTTTCTGTTATTGGTTTGATCTGAGGTCAGTTGGGTTGTATTATTTAAGGTAGCATTTAAAGGGTCATTCTCATCATTAGTATCAGCAAGGAAAATTGTTTCCCAAAGGCTATCATTTGTGGGACTCTAAGGATTTTGAGCATCTTGGTCACTTAAGTCTCTTACCATGAACCTATCAAAACTTGCAGGACCAAGCATAGTCGTCTGACTTTGAAAATGGTTCCTAATATTTTCACCTAGATAAGGTTGATTGTTGTTTTGGAATGGCTGATTTTTGGGTTGTTAATGACGGTTGGTTTGATGTTGGTTGTTTGGTGGTTGAGGAACACCAAGTTGTTGGTTGTTAGGGAGGTCTACTAGGCTAGGTTGTGACTTAGCTTTGTATCTAACTCGAGTTCTTCTGCTAGGATGGCATCTGAAAGCTTTTATGTCATCAATGTACATGACTTTGGTGATGTCCAAGGCAAACTCAATAGGGTAGCAAGATTGTGTGCGATGTGCTTGATCTCTAAGTAGCTCTTCCACGTCCATCAAGTCCATATGACATTGGCTATAAGAATGTCCAATCAAATCACATTTTTTGCAGAATTGGTCATCATCACACTTTAGAATGAACCAGGCAACTAGAATGAACCAGGCAACTAGAAGGAACCATGGATCAATTCTCACTGGAAATCTTAAGAAACAGATGTTTCGAGGGAAGGTGGGCTGCCAATCCATAGACACATATTCTCCAATTAAATCACCCATAAAATGTGCCAATTCAATGTCATGACACTCCAATGGTTGATTGTGCATTTGAACCCAAGTTGTAAAGAAATTTAGCTGGATTCGATTTAGAGCTAGAATGGGAGTCCACTGCTCCACTACAAACAAAGCACCATCAACGAACCAAGGTCCCTCACGGAGGATACATTCCTAGTCTATTGGATATTCCAAGTGGATAATGTAGAAACTCTTTTGTCTGCCTACTATTCAAATGCTACCTCTATCTCCAGGCAGAGTTTAGAATGGACTGCATTCTTCTTACAAAGAAACGAATTCTATCAAGAAGATATCCACCAAACATTGCCTCCAAAAAGCTTTATTCTTCTCTAGGGAATCTCTGTCTACTTGAATGACAAGTCCCCTGCAAAATATGTTATTGGTAAGGATGTCATCATCGTTGAGGTTTTGTGTGTCACCCATTTCTTCATCATCTTGCCAAGCTTTAGAGTTATTGCTATCACTCCATCTGATTTCTCTATTGTTCTGACTTGGCTCTATAGGTTTAGAGTAGAGGTGATTGGATTGGTGATGGGTAGGGGTGTAGGGTTTTTCCTTTGCTGGGTTAAGGTGACTAGAGTAGGGGAGTGATTTTTGGGGGTGGTATGTGGGGTGAGTTGTTTGTTAGGGATTTAAAGGTTTTATCCGAGTGTTTGTAATCTAGTGTATGCTGTTATTCAGAATGTTCAAAGATGGGTGAAGCTTTGAAGTATTTTGTGGGGTGAAAATCGTCTATATGAGGGTGGTGGAATGATTGCTTTTGAAATTTCATTGGTTGTTTAAACAGTGGATTAGTAGAGCTTGCCTTACTAGTGGGATAAGAGTAAAACAGCTAGGTTGGGGAGCAAGGATCGCGATTATGCATGTGTGAAGAAAGAGACACTGTACCCAGTTTTATTAGTTATCAAAATGGATGTTTGAGTTCCCCATACATAGCTGTCTTTGGGTTTCGGGAGTTTAGAGGGTAATAATTAAGAGGGAGATCTCACCTGGAGTATGTGTGGGTTTAAAGCTGCTTGAAAAGGGGAGAAAAATAGTAGGTAAATAGAATCTATAAAATTGAGTTTTGTTTGTAGAGATTATCCAAATCACTCTAGGCCAAAAAGCAAAGCACAAAAGGTGATGATGGACACTTGAATACAAGAGCTCAAAGAAGCAAAAAAAGTTTTTAGGATTTGTGATAAGAAGAACTACAGCTAAAAAAGGGGTTTTAGGGTTTTGGATTGCAATGAATATCAATTGGGTGGATTAAGAATGTATGTTTGTCGAAGTTTGCAATAAATATACCTTTTATACATAGATCTATAATATTTTACTAAAAAAAGTTTTAACATTCATTGTACTCTACTCTAGAAAATGACTAAATTCAAAATGCCAATTCTTTTGTATTTTCTGACTTTGACAAGAAAATTAGATTAACTTCCAACTCATCATTTAGCATTTAACACTCTTCTTTACTCTTCATTGTATCAAGACATTTATCAAGTGCCACATTAGAGATAAGGACTAATTAAAATTTAAAAGATAAGAACTCTTCATTTTCTTGGGTTCATTATTTCAAAACTTTCCTCTCTACAAAGCACAAAAATTTACGTGTTTCCATTCACCATTTTCACCTCTTGCACTTCTGTTACCTTCTATATACCTACCCATAGCCTTTCATCTTCATGGCGAAACTTAAGGTATTTTCTACCTTGTGTTTTATTCTCTCCTTCTTATTCTTAGTTTTGTCATCTACTTGAATATCAAATAAGTATTTCAATATTTGCTACAACAAGTTGGACCAAATTGTTTGCATTGCCTTCGAATCACAGGTGTTTTATTATTTTCTCATACACAAAAGCATGAAAAAGGTAGGTTCATTGTAATCAAAAGAAGATCATAAGTTAAGATATTGACAAAAAATTGAAATACTACTTTTATAGATTCTGATATCATTCGTCCCTTTCGAAAATCTAAACTATTTATAGGATTCTAGCCACAAAAACTCAACATATAATCTATGATGCAAAAATAATTTTGGTATCCCATATGGTAGAAACTAGAGAGGACTAAGTAAACTTTTTGTTAGATGCACACCAAATTTTTTTTTAAAGCCTTTGTAGTATTTTATGGCTTGGCTTAATGTAGAATTTCATTAGCAAAATCAATTGTATGTTCATTCAATCAAATCCATGAGCAACAAAGGTATGTCATATGTGATATTTTTACTATAAATGTTATTTCACTCGGTTTTTTTATTATGTGTGTACTACTTTTCTTAATTTTTAGTTCTTGATTTATATTGTTTTTTTTTTTAATATTGCGTCTAATAATGTTCTTATTTTACTTATTAAAGAAAATTTATGTTTATTTTGATGTTCATTTCTATGAATCATGTTCAAGCTTTCCCAGCTTACTCAATTTCTATTGATGTAGATAGTGATGATCAGAATCCTATAGAAACCAAGTTTATTGTTTTAGCTTGAGACCAACATAATTTAATTATCCTTTTATGCAAAACTTGAGACTAGCATACTTTTAGGAAAAGTTTTCCCATGCATTGCACATGTTTCTAACTATTTATTTTAATAGTTCAAGGAATACAGCATTATATTAAAGATTATCAAGTGTTTGCAACTCCATAATTATTTGCCTTCTATATCCATGGTAATGAAGCCTTAGCCTTTAGTTGAATTTGTCAAAAGCCGTGTAACTTAATTAGCACTTTCTTATACATATTGTAACTATCAAAAAAAAAAAAACCATTCTTTAGCCGACAAAAATTGCTATTTTGTATCTTGATGGTGAAAACCGTGATTTTGACTCAAATTAAGAGCATATTATGATGTCGATTTCAGGCTAGATTAGTTTTGGTATATATATATGTGTGTGTGTGTGTGACCATTTTTGCCATGTAAATTTGTTTGTTCAAAAATTGGGATTGTTATGCTTATGAAATATGATGTCTACAACATACATATGGGTATATTTATGACTTAAATTACATCTTTTACTATATTCCAATTAGGTTGAAAGAACAATTATGTGTGTCTTAAATTATCTCTTTTACTATATTCCAATTATAGTACGTAATACATATGATAACAAAAAAATTTATGATATTATAAATAAATAAATAAAAACTAATTTAGCATTTAATATATTTAGTATTTTTTTTTCCAATATTTAACTATATTTCGTCAAGAAAGATATATAACTAGTGAATGAAGAGATGATGTTTAATATATTTCTTCAGTCACTTAACCAAATAAATTACAAAAGTATTTATTGTCTCATTTTCTTATAATTTTAAAATTATTTTTTTTATTCATTTAAATTTGATATACATATAAAGTATATTATTTAATAATATGATCTATTCATTCAAATTGCAAGAAAAAAAAATTCAAGATCTTTATGAAATTATTTTTAATATAAAAAATAAAATATGGTTCTAAAAATTTAGATTTTTATAACTTCATTATATTTGTAAAAAGACTAACTATATTATAGTATATAATGATATATCTTAACAAAATAAATTATTATGATTGTCAATAAAATATTAAAGTTCAAACAAGTTGAAATATTTTTATACATATATAAAAGGAGAAATGTTTTATATGTTTTCTATATTAAAAAAAAAAAAAAAAAAGGTTTATCTTTTAGAATAATTTTATCTTGTAAAGGAAATTGGGTTTTTTTTTTTTTTAATCTCTCTCTCTCATATAGTTTCTTACAAAATATGCAATATAGTAATAAATAATATTAGTCACATAATTTCAAATCTGAAGTAGAACAAATTCTCAAAAAAAAAAAAATATATATATATATATATATATATCTATTATAAAATCAGAAGTAGAGCATGTGGCAAGCTTGTGTGGAAAGTGTTCCCCTTAGATCAACCACAAGCTGGGGCACGCAGGCACATTCTAAACACACGCACACATACATAAAGATCTAAACAAACTCGAGCCCACATGCATTTAGTCAAGTCGATGTCATATTATTATCAACACCAATCAATTTCTATCCTTCCTGTTAAAAAACAAAACAAAACAATAATTATTAGATACAAAATGTTAATGTCTATGATATTATCACAATCAATCTTAAATGGTAAATTATTAATAACTGTAAATGATAAGTGGTAGATTGTTATTAGCTATAAATAATAGGTAAAAGGGTAACTTTAATAATATATTTAAATTACAACCAATAACAACTTCTAAAATTTATTATGAAAGTGTTGTGGATATTGCATTTCTCTTATTAGATTGTAAGCATTAAGCATATAAGAAACTTGTTAGTCGCATCATCATCAACTTTTACGGTTAGAGCAATTAGCAAAAATACCTCCTCCCTATCCAATTTTGGTAATATATATGAGATAGGTTCAAATTACACCTAGTGTAACTCTTGTAAAGTTACACATTTTTTACACCGTAGATTTGTAAGTGGTCTAACGGCTAAAAAAATATCATTAAATGCTATTACTTTCCATCTCATTCATAATTAATACTAATATTTTCTCTCTCTCTCCTTATTTATTGTTTTTTGCTTGATTAAAGGGCACACTGCCATTTTTAACCACTTGCATTTCTATACTTGAAAAAAAATGAAATATACAAGAAAATATTGGTTTCTTCACCATCTAATTCTGGGCTTCCGATGGATGTGATAAATGGGTCTGAGTTTGGTTTTGGATTTGACTCAACTGTCGGTGATGGGTTTGGTTTGGATTCCTACTCTTTGAACGATGATTAATGATTTTGACGTAATCTAATTTCTTTGATTACTTAACCTTCGTTAGCAAAATTTCTAAAGAAAATTACCGATTGACACACCTGGAGGATCATTGTGATTGAAAAATGAAAAAGAAAAAGATTTTTGCTTAAGATGTTTGCCTTTGAACTCATTGCTAGACTCTTTCTTTGGTGGATGTTGGTGATATCATGGTATTCAGGTTGAATACTGGTGTGTTTTTTTATTTTATTTTATATAATGTCATAATTTTGCAGAAATATTGCATTTCACGTTGGCATTGAAATGTTGCTATCAGTATTATGCTTATATTAAGCCTGTTGCAGGTAGTAATTATAATTAATTTCACCTTTTCTTGTATATATATATTTTTTTTCAAGTATAGAAATGCAAGTTGTTAAAAATGGCAGTATGCCCTTTAATCAAGCAAAAAACAATAAATAAAGAGAGAGAGAAAATACTAGTATTAATTATGAATGAGATAGAAAGTTATAGCATTTAATGATATTTTTTTAGCCGTTAGATCATTTACAAATCAACGGTGTAAAAAAAAGTGTAACTTTACAAAAGTTACACCAGGTGTAACTTGAACTCATCTCATATATATATATATATATATATATAAATTTACAAAACCAAACCTAAGTTTCAAATAAAATTAACTTACACTTGTGCCTGTGAACAACTATAGTCTATTGTTATTATAAAATTTATTCCAAGTATTCTTACAATATGTATGTTCAACACGTCTATTGGATTTAACATCTAACGGTTTCCACACTATTTCACGTTAAGAATAAAATGTGGATATTTGATGGGTATATGAACATTTCACATCCGAAAGTTGCGGAACAATAGTTAGCCTTCTTTTAGCATTTTACCATGCTTACTCAAATTACAGACGTATTTTGTGTTTTTCTTTTTTAAATAAATTATAGACCAAATTTGCTTATATTCGATAGTTACAAGGAATAGAATGAGATTTAAATACTAAATGTGTCAATTGAAAATACCAAAATGTGCAAACCAGCTAAACTATATGGCTCTTGAACATTGCGGACCAATTTAATTGCTCCAAAATGAGCTCTTCCTACGTTATGACTCCAAAGTCCAAACTGCATACTAACTATAGGCCCCTTTTGGTACAGAAAAAGGCCTAGCCACCACGTTTGTGCGTACTATAAAACTAGTAAGGTCAACTCTGCCATGTACGAACTGTGCCTTCACTAGTTTAAATTGGAGGGGCCATTACTATTACGTCATGCTAGCTGGTCTTTCTTTTTTCCCTTTGTATTTGGCAAAAAATTAGTACAACAACCTTGGATTGTACGCTCAACTTTGCTACGACTTTGATGTACTAAACTGTATATAGTGGAGTAAAAAATAATAAGTACATATATGTGAAAGGGATAAGCTGGAAAAGTTATGGTAATTGTTATGGTCCTAGAATATTTATTATTATTATTATTATTATTATTATCTTATTTTTATGAGAGGTCATGCTGTTTTTAATTTTGGAGAGTTTGAGTGGTTTTCTTGTCTCTGCAATTTTTACGACGTATTATTGGCATGGACCTTTGTTAAGTAATCTCAAAATATTTATTTATCATTTTAAAAAACACAATTATTTATCTTATCTATATGCATTATATAACTATTTCTCCGATTTAGAAGTGTAACGACTTTTTCACTGCAAGCAATTTGATTATGACACTATGAACTCCAACTTTGGATTAAAAAACACAAAAGATTATGATACTATTTCCAGTCCTTAATTAACTACTGCATGACCCTTGCAATCATCCCGTGCCCATCATTCATAATACATATATTTTTTATATTGTTGTGATCATCCCATGCCCGCCATAATGTTTGATATTGAAAAGGATCAAATTCCATTTTAAAATCATCAATTTCATTAGCATATTAAATATAAAAAAATTTAAATGCATACTTTTTTCTTTTGAGAAATTTTAAATGCATACTTAATGCTAAGTCACTTAAAATTTTATATTGACACTGTCCACGTCCACTATTAGATTCATAAAATAAAATTTTGCGATAAAAACGAACTCCTTCACTGAAAATGTAAAGGATTTTGTACCTATTCGATCTGTGGTACCTTTGTTTTTTTTTTTTTTTTTTTTTTGGTAATTCTATGGGGCCATCTTTTTTTCGTTTATTTTTTTGAGAAACAATAATAGTGCCTTATTTGGTCCACTAGTGTTAAAAAATGTGCCATTCATTCTAGCTCTGTAACAAGTAACAAGAGACGTGAACCATGCTTCTTTTCCATGTACATCCCACACGCAAACACGATAAAGCTAACTTTCGCATCTAATATTATATCATTTGCAAATTCTTCCCTATAAATATGATAAATTCCTCTCAGAATATCATCGATATATAGAAGAATCTCGGAAGAGTTATTGATTTGTGAACGTATAAGTGTCTGCGAGGAAGAAGATGGATGCAAATGTGGTTAAAAAATGGTCTTCTTCCAATGAAATAATCAGCACAGTTCAGGCAGCCCTAAGGCTGCTATTGATGGCAGTGTTTTTGGGGTCTCTTCTGATGTGGATCATGGCGCCTACAAACACCTATAAGCAAAGTTGGTTGCCGAGTATCCTAGCAAAGCTTAACTCAACATATTTCGAGCCCAAACAAGGTTGTTCCATTTGCATTATTCTTTTCTCTTTCGTTGCTTTTGTGCTCACGTTGTATATAATGTTGTTTTCTCAAATCATTTATTTATACCCTTCATGTGTTACAGGTGCAAGACTTCTGATTTACACTGTTCCCATTCTATTTGTTGCTGCCATGGGCTGTTTCTACCTCCATATGGGAAAGAAATTGAAAAATGATAAAATGGCAAGGTAGTTTATAGCTTTCTATGTACATTTTATAGACTAAATTATTAAATTTACTATTTCTTAACAATAATTTAAACTTTTAGGACAATTGATGTTTTTTCAACTACTTTTTTTTTTTAATATCACTAATAATCAATTTCATTTCTTATGTAATCAAATATTTTTTACAAGAATGAAAACTCGGATCTTACCTTTTTTAACAGCAGTTGCAGAAATCCTCGGTTTGCCTCATGGAAAAAGCCGGTGCTCATAAAAGGCCCTCTGGGGATTGTTTCCAGAGTAGAGCTAGCTTTTCTCATCATGTTCATTGCACTGTTAGCATGGACTTTTGCAACTTGCATAAGCAATTATTTTGCTAAAATCAACCCAAATTCAGCAGCAGCACAAGGCGAAAAAGTGTAAGAATTTTTTTGACAAATTATCAAATCCAATGCTCAATCGAACTCTTATTTCAAACGATATCATCATCCTAAAAAGTTGAATTAATAATTTAATAAAATGTTAAAGCTTGTTGGTGCTTTTGGTGGCAGATGGCAATCTAAACTGGATTCTGCAGCCTTAACCCTAGGCCTCGTTGGGAACATATGTTTAGCATTTCTGTTTTTCCCGGTGACTCGAGGTTCATCTTTGCTGCCACTCTTTGGCCTAACCTCTGAAAACAGTATCAAATATCATATATGGCTTGGAAACATCACCATGACTCTTTTCACAACTCATGGTATTTGTTTCATCATCTATTGGGCCGTTACCAATGAACTCTCCCAGGTAATTAAGAATTTATATTTCGGAACCAACTTCAATTTATTCATGAAGCATTCTTGTATCTCTTTTTTTTTTTTCTTTTTTTTTTTTTTTTTTTTTTTTTTTTTTTAATTATTAAAGATATACGCCTCTTTTATGGTGTGTTTGGAAATTTTGAAAGAGAGGAGAGTAGAGGGTATGAGATTGAAGGAGATGTAAAGGAAGAAGAATAGTTTTGTCTTTCTCTTGTTGGAATATTTTAAAAATTAGTGAAGATGAGTGGAGTAGATGTATATCTCTCTTTTCTTTCTTTTTTTTAATTAAGATGAAAATGATAAAATTATCAAATAAATTGACAATCATATCCTTGTTTTGATTAATTTAAAAATCTATAAATATACTAGTCTCTGAGCACGTGCATGAGGCTCTTTTATTTTTTTGGTAAAAATTAATAATTTGCATCTATTATAATTGGATTGGATTCAAATTACACTTAGTATAACTCTAAAGAATGTTATACCACTCAGTAACTTGTTATAAAATTCATATTTTGAAAATCTCATCATTAAATTACATGTTTTATATGTTTTTAACATTCTTGCCAATTTTCATTTCAATTTAATATTATTTGATATTTGATTCATAAACTCGTCTTTTATGCATTATTTTAAACTACAAAAATTTAAATTTAAACAATTGATTGATGACATTGCTATTAATCTTTGATCACCATGAAAATTTGCAAGCATGGAAAATATACTAAGATAATGTAATCTAATGGTAGATTTATCAAAATTCATATCCAATTAAAAAAATATTGAGTTATGTAATATTACTTAGAGTTACAACAGGTGTAACTTGAACCTAACCCATTACAATTTAGAAATTTTTTTTTTCAAACAAATAAAAATTATAAACTTTAGAGATAAGTAGTAACTTTAAATTTTTTTTTTTTTTTTTTTTTTTGGAACTGAAGAAAAAAAGTCTTAAATTTTAGGAGTTCACTTTTTGAATTTAAAATGAAATTTTTTTATTTGACATTTATAATCATATTTCTAAATGAAGTAACCCTTCATTAATGAGGATATTTTTTAACCACATAAAAATCCAGTTTTTTTTTTTTTTTTTTTTTGAGAAAGAAATAAAAGTCCAGTTGAAAGAGGCAGAATCCTCTTATACACCCATATAATATAGATAAAGGTTCATGTTAATGAGTACCCTAAGAATAATTGTTAATAAACTATATTAGAAAAGTTTTGACACAAGTTTAATAGGAAATATAAAAAGTTGTCAATAACATTAATTGTTTTATCATTTTTCAATAAAACATTTTTAAAAATAGTTCTTAAACCAATGCCCTTATCTCATTCCCTCAAGTCTCCTCTCTAGTTCTCTTCCCCCTCCAACCTTTAAGAAAGGCGTCAACTTTTTTTCCTTTTTTCTTTTTGATATAAATAGGAAATGGGCGTTCGATTGGGAAAATTAGGTTATCCTGTTAAGGGCTCTTAACAAGAAAGGAGTAATCTTTCTACTCTTTTGCCAAATATTTTTTCAAAACTTAGACAAAGAATTTACTCTTTTCCAATTATTTTTTGTGTTTGATAGAAATATAGAATCATAGAAAAGCTCTTTTTGGGATGGAGGGAGGATAATGGTTTTAAGAAACTGAAAGCTGTCATGGTTTGGTATGGATATAGAGGAAAATTACCATTTCTCTTTTCTTTCTTTTTTTTCTTTTTCTTTCTTCTTTTTTTTTTTTTTTTTTTTTGATGTATACGTACTATGTACATACAATGTACATACTTTCACCTTAGGTGTTCACAATTTTTAAAAAAGTCCATATTTATCATATGATGACATATTATGTGTATGTGTATTCCCATTTTTGGAGAGATACTTACTTGTAATCTGTAAATGAAGTGAGTTTTTTTTTATAAATAACTTGAGTTTAGCTCAAGAAAATACTTGTTTATATTTGTTTGTTTAGCAAACAATTAATTTAAACTCAAATCCAAGTTTATGCTTGACTATTAAATGAGCTAAACTCAAACATAATAATATGTTCATGAACAAGCTTGTGATTAGAGTTTCAATTTAGCTATATATAATACAATTATCTTTATATATAAATTTGTTTAAAAATATACTTATATAAACTTGAAATTAGATTATATAAATTTGTAAATAGATTCATATCATATCAGATCTTTTTTTTTTTCTTTTTTCTTTTTTTTTGCTATTTGATGATAGTAAAGCAGTACATTCATAATAAATTCTAATAAATTTGTGAAGGACCGAATATTTTAGTTATAGTTTTACTATATATAGAAACTAAATGACTTAATCAAGTAGTTTATAAACAAATTTGAATTTGATTGATAAGAAAATGTACCAAACCTAA
Organism: Quercus gilva; assembly: GCA_023621385.1. Lineage (NCBI taxonomy): Eukaryota > Viridiplantae > Streptophyta > Magnoliopsida > Fagales > Fagaceae > Quercus > Quercus gilva. Next base: position 58,933,058 of record CM042476.1, on the reverse strand, counting down.
ATTTAAAATATAGTTTGACAAAGAACTAAAACTTAGCTCGTATTTAGAAGAAAATTAAATGAATAACATTGAACTTCTAATATACAAGTATACAACTCGATTTGACTTGTTTACTGCCATACTTACCTGCAAATTATTTTTGTTATCTAATTGTGAATGTAATTTTTTTTTTTTCTTTTTTTTTTTATTGAGGGATTGTGAGTGTAATTTTACAAGAAGAATATATAACCCCATGTCAAAATCTTAATCTTCCTATTAACTTAGAAGACTATTAGCACTAGAAGTAACCAAAATAGAGAAAGTGTCAGTGTTTGTAGGAGATGTACGTGTAGGTATGATTTTGTTCATGTAAAGAGATCATGAATCTAAAAATGGTGGTGTTCACTTCACATCACATGGAAATCGTGGTGCTCTCCTCCGGTAGTGGTTGGACCCACTCGTCAAGTTCTGTGGTTGTTCTCCTATGTAGATTACTGGGTATGCAGAGAGAAGTTTGTGACTATTTCAAAGTTTGAGAAAGCTGAATTTATGTTGATCACTAAGAGAGGTTCATCATAATGGAACTAGGTTGACTTCAAGGTTGGGAGAGAGCTGAGTGGCACACTTTCTTGTAGGACTCTGTCCCTCAGCCTCAAAAAAATAGTGAGTGCGGTATTACTAATTCGTGTACGTACGGTAGAGAGTTACTTTTCCTTTTCTTTTTTTGTACTTTGTCGGTTGTTCTTTACGCGGGACATTTGGAGGTGAATTGTCACTAACATTTTTAGAAATGAAAACTAGATAGTTAACGAACTAGAAATAAACATGATTGATATTAGTGCAACACATAAAAAATAAAATATTTTAATTACTGTTAAGTTATAGGTATTAACTAAAATTTTAATATGCATGTAATAAAATTGATAATGTCCCACATGATCAACATTTAAAATAAAAAACGTTCGCTACACCTCCACAATTTAGTCAACGTATTGTTAGGCGTTTCGGATGTGATGTTGATTTAGTATAATTGTTTGTTACTTGGTATCAGCCTTTCCTGCAAATGTTGGTGAGGAATAGGGATAACGTGGGATTGAGATCAGGTTGTTATTGCATCCTATCCAAATCCGAAAACATGTTGTGTGGTTGGGAGGAGTCTTCACCCTACCTACACTAGGAAATGTTTTTTTTTTTTTTAAGAACTAAAGAAATGTTGACTAACATATAAATTTTTACATTTGTTGTAAAAACATTATGAACCTAACATTTCTTAATTGACTAACATATAAATTTTTGAAAGTGATATTAAATTTCTACTCTATTTATTTTTCTGAAAAAATAAATAACAAAAAATTGATTATATTACTATTTTTGCATCTATTAAATTATTAATGATGTAGTGAAATCTTGTCTACTCATTTCAAATTAGATTTGATAAAATTTTAGAAACTCAACGATGGAGTTTTCTTAAGAACTATAGAAGATTCTAATCTTCATCAGCCATTGCTAACTATAGAGATTTTAAATTGGTCTTTCATTGATTTAAATTGATCGAGCATTCAAATAGGTTAAGGGGGGTGTCACTGGTTGGGTTGATTCAAGTTTGACAACTAAGGTCTTAGTTAATCAAACTCAAATCATCCCAACCAATTAGACTATTGAATTAGGATCCATTCTGTAAATCAATTTGAGTAGTCGATTAGATTATTTAATAATAACACTTAATCAAACCCAACTACATCTTACGTTTTTTCTTTTCTTTTCCCCAACCAATTCAACCCGAATGGCCGGTCCTGTAGATTTTTCTGTGTTTTTTTACTTTTTTTACCTACTTATAAATTACATTACTTATCTACCTAATTTTTTAAATAAATAAAAAAATCCTATTATTAACTTGTCATTTTGGTCTTTTAAAAAAAATTAAGGTAAATTGCAAATTACACCCTTAAAGTTTAGAGGTGATCGGCTTTTACACTCTGACGTTTCAAAATTTGGATTTTACCCCTTGAAGTGTGGTGATATTTGGATTTTATATCCTGACATTTTAGAATTTGGATTTTACCTCCTATATTTTAGAAGTGTTTGGATTTTACTCCTTAAAATTTTAGAGTATTTGGATTTTACACCCTAAAGTTTCAGAATTTAAAGGTGTAAAATCCAAACAACCCTAAACTTTAGAGAATAAAATTCAAGTTCTAAAATGTCAGAGTGTAAAATCCAAACACCCCAAACTTCAGAAGGTAAAATTAAAATTCCGAAACTTTAGGGTGTAAAATCCAACCACTCCCAAATTTTAAGGGTGTAATTTGCAATTTCCCAAATTTATGGAAAGAAATCAATGAATATCATATCACCAGGTCTTGTTTGCCATTATTTCCCTAATTATTCATATTAATTTTGTATTATGGAGAAAAATCATAAATGTTTGAAATGATTTAATATATTTTAAATTTAAATTTGTTGAGTTTTTTCATAATATTTTGCTTAAACAATGTTTTGTGTCTTTTAAAATTGTTCACTCTATTCTATTTTATTCACTTTTATTTTTTTTAATTAATATCGATCTCTTTTTTATTTTTGTTTTATTTAAACCTACCGCTCGATTATTAACTTACTAGTTGAACATACCCTTAATCCTTTGCGTCTTGGCGTATACCAGTGATTACGACTTTATGCATCTTAAGGTACTTCGGATTTTCAATTTTTCAACCCAAAAAAAAAAAAAAAAAAAAAAATGAAACCTTCTTGTGTGCTTTCCGAGTCCTAAAACAATTCCACCCGATTTCAAATAAACTACTAAGTTCTAATAAAACCTTCTTGAGTTCTTTCCAATAAGTTTTTACAAATTTGCTACGAAAATCTTACAAATTTGATGCCGATAATATATATGATTCATACCACATCAATAATATGATAATTAAATCTCTTTATGACTTTCTTTTTTGTGTTTTCCTTAAAATTTTACACGTTAGTTAGTAAGACTAAGATTTATATTAACCTTACTTCCTTAGCATCACTTATTGGGTACATATGTACAAAGATCCTATATGTCTGTCTTTGAAATGCAAATGGTACACTTCATGTCATATATATATATACCCATTCGTGGAGATTATTATATATTGTAATGTTGTTTTTCCTCAGTGATCTTAATTGAGATGTAAAGATTAAAATATTATGCTATTGTTTCAATACAGATGCTTAAATGGGACAAAATTGGGGTATCAAATTTGGCTGGAGAGATTGCTTTGGTAACTGGATTAGCCATGTGGTTAACAACCATCCCTCGCATACGACGGAAATTCTTCGAGCTCTTCTTTTACGCACATTACCTTTACATCATCTTCATGATTTTCTTTGTACTCCATGTTGGTATCTCTTTCTGTGGCATGATGCTTCCCAGTTTCTACCTCTTTGTTGTCGATCGTTACTTGAGGTTTCTACAATCACGACGAAATGTTCGATTACTCTCTGCCCGCGTTTTACCATGTGAAACTCTTGAACTTAACCTTGGCAAGAGCTTAGGTAATGCTACTATATACATATTATTGGTGCTTATATTTGTATTGTGTTTAACTTTATATCTTACTAATCACAGTCTTTCACACGTTTTTTTTTTTTATAAAGTAATAACAAAAAAACTTTTACACATGACATACTAAAGTCGATGAAGCATAAAGTAGAATATCAAGTCTGAGACGTGAGATTTTTATTCAGGCTCATACACAATACAAAATGAATTTTCAAAAACTGTTTGAATATAACTATTCTTGAAAGAAAAGAAAAAACTTATTTTTAAACTTATTCAAGTAAAAAAATTCATTGAGAACATTTTACCTGTGACTTTTAAGATTGATGTGAAGGTCCATTTTATTTTAAGTTCGTTTTCTAATCTATCCTGCCAGGTCTGAGCTATAATCCATTGGGCATTATGTTCATAAATGTTCCCAGCATTTCCAAACTGCAGTGGCATCCTTTTAGTATCACTTCTAGTAGTAATTTGGAACCTAACAAGATCAGCATTGTCATTAAAAGCGAAGGAAGTTGGACCAAGAAGCTCTACCAGATGCTTTCATCACCTTCTTCACTGGATCGTCTTGAGGTCTCAGTTGAAGGACCGTATGCGCCGGCTTCTAAAGATTTTTTAAGGTAAACGTATGCACATGAATAGACTCAAAGCACAAAATGACATGTCAGATAAGAAAGTAATAGACTGTAACTTCAAATAAAATAAAATGGTAGAAAAAAATACAGGTAACCAACCATAATTAGTATGTTGACAATCCATAACTGAACCTACAAATTTTAGAACTATGACTTGGTTATTGTTCTAACTTCTTTGCTTTTCATACAAAAGTTTGCTTCTTTTTTTTTCTTTTTCCTTTTTTTTTTTTGACCAAATAAAGGAACAGAAACAAAAATGTTCTTTCTTTATCTAGCTATATGGTAGCTTAATATATTTCAAATAATATTAATTATTGTTTATGCAGGTATGACACCCTTGTGATGGTGAGCGGAGGCAGTGGCATTACTCCATTCATCTCAATCATTCGAGAGCTCATCTATATGAGCACAAAGCTTAATTACAAAGCTCCGAAAGTGATCCTAATTTGTGCATTCAAGAACTCCTCAGAACTAACCATGCTAGACCTCTTCCTTCCTATCTCTGGAACCCCCTCTGACAACTCCAATTTGCAGCTACAAATTGAGGCCTTTGTAACAAGAGAGAAAGAACCCAAAATGGATAACATAAAGCCTATAAAAGCCATAAAGTTCAAGCCTCATGCAAAAGATGCACCATTGTCTTCCATTTTAGGTCCCAAACACTGGCTTTGGCTTGGCATGATAATTGCCTCTTCCTTTGTCATTTTCCTTATATTACTTGGAATTATTACTCGTTACTACATATATCCTATTGATCATAATTCCAATAAAATATTTTCAACCACTTGGAGATCTATGATAAATGTGTTAGTCATATGCATCTGTATAGTCATAACGGCTAGTGCAGCAGTATTTTGGAACAAAAGGCAAAATGATATTGAGACTAGTCAGGTTCAGAACATGGAAGGGACAACTAGGTCTCCAAGCTCGTATGATATGGAATTGGAAAGCCACCCACGCCAGTCTCTTTCCCAAGCTACCAATGTGCACTATGGTCGAAGACCTGACCTAAGGAGTGAGTAACTTGTACTCTCATATAAACATCTAATATCTGGATTGGCCTTCAAATTTCAAAGTTAAGACAGCATGCTCTGAAATTATAATAAATTACCGATTATTTCAAAAATTTTAAGTATGGCGAAATTATAAATTTAATTATTTAACTATAATTCTAACAAATGTAGATAAATTTTCTCTTGCAGGAATGCTACTTGAGAATAATGGATCAAATACCAACGTTTTCGCGTCTGGCCCAAAGAGGTTGAGACAAGAGGTTGCAACCATTTGTTCATCCGGTTTGGCAGATAATCTGCACTTTGAGTCTATCAGTTTTAGCTGGTGAGTTGTCTATGTTGAAATTTCTAAGGGGTACTAGACGTGTGCAGCAATGTTGTAAAATATTGGTGCTTGTGGTTGCTGGCTTGCTTCTATATGCCTGTATCATTAAGACGTGTTTGTTGAGGAGAATAAATGTAACCATGTAAGTGCAAATGATTTCGAATGCTTTGTTAAATAAGTAACTGTGGCTTTAGTCTCTCACTGCTCAATGATAAAATGTATATATTTATGGGCAGAAAATAATGACAATCTTTTGGATGACTTATCTCTGTGATTGGATTTTCTATCATTGCATGAACTAGTGTAAGGCTGAGATTCGTGCTTCGTAAAATGAAGCCAATGTCAAAAATGTGTACAACAAAAACCTTCCCTCACCATAACATAGCCTTTGCTTAAATGGCAGGAGAATGAAACAAATATACAGAGCATCGGAATTTTCTCTTTCATTTTTAAGACAATCAAATGCACTCAATCTAAACTCAAAGTAGCCAATCCAGTACGTTCCTTTATGAAGAATCAATTGGATCGTTTCTGTATGTAGAAAACCAGTCGATGTGATCACATTGCAATGAATTTCTTGAATTTTCTCATCTTAAGGGTGTGCAATATTTACCACGTTACATGTCATTGGTTACATTCATGTGAGGGATGGCGTAAACAACATAATTTGCAAACATCAATGTGACTCTACCGAGTTTTCCAATAAAAAATATCAAGTTTAGCCACAATTCCTCACAAACTTTTTTCATAATTGTTGAGGTAGCAGGTAGTTATGTGCTTGGCTCATTTTGTGTGTGCGCGCATGAGTGAGAGAGAGAGAGAGAGAGAGAGAGAGAGAGTTGAAAATGAGGCTAAGGAGACACTTCCATTTTCCCTTTCCTTGGTTGGTAGTTTAGTAGACTAAGCTCTCAACGTTTACCATGTGATAAACTGGATATTGGGATAAGTGTGAACCAATAAAATTGAAGAAACACCTACACGATCAAAGGCTTTTTTTCTATATATAGAAATTATACGTGTGAATAAATAAAAAATTTTAAAAAAGAAAATGAAAACTCAGGAGGCAGTTAACTGCGCATAGGTCTCCCCATGTAGGTTTTGTTCCTCCTTACCTATAAGAAAGAACAATTCTATTATTCTAATGAGACTAGCAATACCATCATTTTCATTCAAAAGATTAGATACAGAATGGACAACATGATTTATTTCCTGGTGCTCATTGTCCGCTCCATTCAATGGACCGATGGATGCTTGGTCATATTTGTATGGGATTTGACTGATATTTGCTCCGGCCAAGGAAATGTTCCCATTGAATTACTCCAATTAGCAACAATCTGTTGCCGAAGTCTAGGCTTGGAAATCCAAAACTGCCCTGGCTAATCTTCCAAATTTGTGACTGATGAAAGTTTCTCTTCCAAGTCTTCAAGCAGATCATGGTATTCAGCAAACCCCGGATGTGACTGAAAATCATTGATCAACAAAGAACCCTGAGATATGCATATATGACCAATTTCATGATTATTGTTAAAATCAAGAAAGCATTTAAGCATACATACCTGCAGGGTAATGCTATATGCTTTCCATAACCGCATATCATGCCGGAAAAGATCAAAAAGGACCTGGGCAAATTCACAAGAAACATGGGTTAAAAAGGGTCCAGAGTTACTTTAAGAACAAAGATAAGATCCCCTGGAAGTAAATCCTTATTCTTCCCAATTGTTATTTAGATTTAAGACGTGACATTTAAAATCAAATAAATGCCAAGTGTAACACATCTAGCTAAAAATGTGAGGGAATTGGAGGATTCAATTGGAGGGGATCCTTTCCCCTTTAAGACCAACCTAGATGAGACATAAATATTGCTCTGTTCTACCCTATCTTTCACCGAAAATTCCCTTGCCAGGTACACCATTTTTGTATGCATGTATCCACGCAGGATAAGGTTAAGCATTAATGCTTTTCTGCACATATTAATCAAAGACTCCTCTATTGGCACAAGGCTAGGATGACAAAAAACTATCATTTAAACATATTATAATCCTACTTTTAACTTCCAGTACTGGCTTTCCTCAGCTTTGCCACCATTAATTTTATTTATCACTAGTACACAAATTTTGAGAGGTGAAAACATTCAGCTACAAAATGTCAGATGTATATGGTATATAGGAGAATACAAGCAATTCCAAAATCGTTAAGTAATTGCCTCCAAGACATATAGGTGAGATCTTAACCAAAAAAATAATTGTTAACTTTACGAAATTTCCACAAATAACTCCCCTTCAAGAGTTTGAAAATTCTTACTACAGAAATTACAATCCCAATATTAAGACATTCTTCATTAGTTTCTCATAATTCATGAAAGCTAATACTGATCTCAGACAAGTAATACACCAACAATGCCTATGCATGAACCAACAATTTTAGAAACCAGAGCTTGTAAAAAGGAATCCAAGCATACCTCAGATCGTCTTAGAAGTGTAGCCAATACAACTATCCACTCTTTGAACTTGACAGAGCACATATGAGCCAAAAGGAATTCCGCATCCAACCGGCTCTGCAAAGTACCCATTTGAAGCTGGAAACACACAGTGGATTTAGTAAGGGGAGAGAGAGTCCATAAAACAAAAATAATACGGAAAACCAAATATTCTGGAATTAAATGCATCATCATGCTTTGTGCTTTAAGACACATCTTCAAGCCTCAGCATCAATTCCTCTGTTTACACTTCAACAAATACACTAGGATCCATTGTTCCTAATATGGAAAAACCCATCAGGATTCAACATTTCTTCTAGACATGTGATGAAACCCAAACTACAACAAACTGAGCCTAGCTGCCCTACCAAATTAGAAAACATAAGATCCCTCAGGTCTAAACGAGGATAGTTTGGAAACTATGACTAAGGCTATTATTAGCTAGCCAGTCAGCTGAGAACTTCCTCTTTGCAAATGAAGAAAGAGACAGCCCCAACATCAACTATTTGCAGACAGGGAAAGTTAGGATAGCAAGTTGCCATCTCACCATTCAATAGCTGGAGCAAAGTACCTGAGTCTATCTTTACCCTTGAGCAGCCTTCTATTTTACTACAGGTAGGCCACAGCATAATGCCCATTGCTCAGTCATAGAGCAAATCCATGTATAATATGAAAAACTTGCCAGTCAAGCTTTGTAGAACAGTCCTGCCCCACTAGCTCATCACCCATTTAATTTGACCCACCCATTATGAGATTCCAATTGTTCATATTCATAAGAAGCTTTATCTTATTCCAAATTTCAGTATAAACCATTGCAATTGATCAACCAACGCATGACCAGAGGACAATAATAAATGGTCTCATTTTTAACCTAATTTTTATGACAAATTATAATTACTTTCGGCATATACCCATTACAAAGGCTGAATCAGGACAGTTACCTAGGAAAATGACCTAAAAATGAAATAAAACCAAAAGAAAATGGCAGAGAGAGAGAAGGGTGATGCTAGGCTGTTAATATGTGACTTTAAAATTTTTAACAATAAATTAACAAGGATTTTGAGCATTTTAGAGTTTCCAGTCATGCCTTTTGCCCAATTAGTTCAAGCCCTGAAGCAAAGTTTTCCAAGCGAGCAGATCCATATCTTTCTCTTTGAAGATACTCCTGCAACATACAGTTGTTAAAAACTTAAATCACTTCACAGTAGAACATAATGATGCAGGAAGAAAAAACACAACCTTCTCTTACCACTAAATCAAACTGAGTGCCTTTTACAAATGCAACAAGCTTAGAAAGTTCTTTCCCTGACATTAAATAACTTGCATGGTTTTCTAAGATACTCTTAACAGAAGCAATATGAGCACTCTGCTCCTTGAATGAGCTGACAGGAGAAATAAGATGCTTAGTTAGTATCATTTGGAATGCCAAAGCTTACGGGGACTGGGACTCATAAAAAAATATTAAACATAAAAATGTACAACCTTTTCTCTGAGGACTGCCTCCGGTAATTAGGCCGGAAAAGAAAATAGCCCAAGAATCTAGGAGATAATTTTTCTGAATCTGTAGATGCTTGATCATAATCCCTTCCTGATCTCAGCAAGAACCTTACCTAAGAATAAAATAAAATTTATTATTATCCCCTCTCGAGATACAGGTATCAATGTTGAAAAAAGCATAATAATAATCATGTTGAATTCATACCAGCTCCCCAGCAAGTTCATATAATGATTCGTCAAGCGTTGCCTGCAGAGGGTTTGCAATCACTGTCAAAGATAACTCTTAAAGAAAAACAATAAAGCAAAAAAGGGGAAAAAAAAAAAGGGTGGAATTTAAAATTTTTTTTTTTTTTTTAAAAAAAACCTACTACTAGTCCCTACCTGTAATAAGCGTAAAGCACAGTACTGACTCACAGCAGGACCTTCAAGTTTAGCAATCACCTGAAACATTCAAGATGAAATAAGTCAATAGATTCTCATAACTAGATATAACGCAAAAAATGGGGGGCATATACTATGTACTTATGCATGTCCTGGTAACCACAGCAAAAGGGATTCAAAAACTTTCATCTCCTTCCACAATACATCTACAGTTCAGTTGCAGGGTTCAAAGTTTCTTCTTCCAACCAACACAAGGCACAATTGTCTCACCAACCAAATTCTATCTGAAAAACACCCTAAAAGACATAATTCTTGGAAACACAATCACTTGATAAAGCATTGGATGATCCATGGAAAGTTATCTAATCAGGAGACAAGATTGACAGCACTATTTTTTAGTGAAGGCACGTATACTGAAGAATGGTACTAACTACCCCTTATTTCACAGTTAACCTTAACCCCCTATCAAGAGAAAAGAACTATTGGCAGAAAATAGAGGAAGAAGAAGAAGAAGCAAAACCATGATAATTTCCAAACAATTTCTTACAAGTATATAGCAAGCAGCAGTACGGTACCATCTCCGCTGGAAGCACTCCTCAAACAACCTAAACAATGAAAAAAAAACACACTTTTGAGATTATAAGGCATCAATGTTAAGCAAACACGGAAACAAAATGAGAACATTTAAATTCTAGATTGTTCAATTGAGCTTATGATGTAACTGACACAAGTGGTGTTTGCAAGACAAGAGACCCAACAACTGATAGAATAAGAACAACAAATCAAGGCAATTTATGGACCACAGATGTGTGGGAATTGGTTTTTTTATTATTATTATTTTATAATTCAATGGTTGAACTTGGGCCAAGAGGTGCAGTCAAGCTAAATGGCTCTCAGCATGTGGAAAATGGTATGTTATGTCCACGTAATAACTGTTGTCTTGATGAGGCACAAACTATGGACTAATCAAGCACAAGTCTGGGGACCAAAGGCCAACCAGGTCTACCAGCACAATCTGCAGGAAATCTGAAAGACTTCCAAACCACATTCAAACAACATTTTTTTATCCTCGTTACACAAGTTCCTAAATATACACAATTCTAATACAGTTCAAATGTGAAGTAAAATTATTCAAGAAAAAATAAATAGAAAAATTGAAGTGAAACACTGAACTCTGTAGATCTTCCAGCAGCAGAAAACAAATCCGCCCAATGTCGACCATCCGTTTTTCTTGCAACACTTACAACCACATCGAAATACTCGGGGAAACTTCTGATCAAATCACAGGTCTTCTCCAGAAGAGAGAATTTAGCATATTTAGGGACTGAGACATGGTTCTTGCTTACATTTTGCCTGCAATACAGTTAGCATAGTCAATGACATAGTTCTTTATATACACAGATGGACAAATACAGCAATCATTATAAATTCCAATATATTGACAAATAACCTAGAAAGAGAGATTAATTAATGCAAAAGGTCAAGTAATATATACCCAACCACTCTGTATAGTGTAGCTCTCATAAAAGTAACCTCTGTCAATTAGAAAATACTGCTAGAGGTCATATAATTTAATAGCAAGGAAAGCATTAACTAATGCCAATGAAGAATACACTTGATTAAGGTGCCAACTAGCATGTTGAGATGATAATATCAATGGTGTTCAAGGACTGGGATGAAATCCGGCCTTCATAAAGATTTAGGGGGTTTTATCATTAGGGAGGAGTCTACCCACATGTATTGCCAAGTTGCCAACCATTCCCAATAATATACAGTCTATAGGAAGCTATTTTGGACTCTGATCTTCTACAACTTGTTACACCATTAAAGTATTCATGCTCAAAGTCAGACTCATTCAATTTCCCTTCCTTTATTTGAAAGTACCTGGTTATTTCTGTATCAAATACAGTGAATAGAAGCCACTCCAGACAATGTGAAAAATGAGGCTTTTCTGCTGATAATTGTGCCAACCTTAAAGCCTCCTCCCTTTTGTCCCTCTGGCAGACACATACAAAAACTGAATTAGAAGAAAAGCATATCAAATATAATAAAGAACACTGTTATTCAACTTACATGAACTTCAAGCAGTTTGGGGTATTGGATTAAGCCAACAAAATCAACCAAGGAAAGTAAATAATCCTTGCTTGACAAGAGAAAGCTTCATTCCAAAATCGTAGGAATACTAAATGATGTCAGATTCCTACCAACCAGCAACAAATAGAACACTACATATATTCTTATGACTTTATCAACGTTTTTGAAATACAAACTTTTTGATGAATAAGTTTTCGAAATACAATTGTCTAGACACTGGCCCTGCTAATATCCTAAGCATCATCCAAGGGCCAATTTGGTTGAGAGACTCTGTATTACACATGGTAATTTTTAGTTAATGACACATCTATAAGGATCTATTGCATATGAATATACCAAAGCGAGTATCAAACTACTCTGACCAAATTTTCTCTTATTGGAAAAGCAAAACATAAGGCAAAGTCCTGAGATTGGGAATTTCCAAGTGAAAGCATGAGGTCAGGGAATTCATGCTATCTGCAGTAGAATTAGATCTAGGTTTCTTTCAAACAATCCTAACACGTTCTTGTGCAAAAACAATCACCTCCCCCTGCCCCCAACAAAAAAAATTCAAATTAAACGTGCAGAGAGGTGTGGGGAGTGTCCAGTTGAGGAAAAGAAAGTTTGGTTATGGTTTCAGGAGACATTGGACATCCATATCAAAGAGCATAACAAGGCAAAAGTAGTACCTGAAGAAGGTGACGAAGTAGGCAATGTAGTATTGTTTGAGCTTGAGGAGTAGGCTCAAAACATGGAAATTCAGTGCATGCTGAAAATGACATTCTCTGGGAAACACCAACAACAACACCAGCATTTGGAAGAAGCCCCAGAGGGTATACTTCACGATCGAATTCCAGCTCCGGATCCAACTAAAAATGAAGGCCGAGTTACTTTACCAACTAGGTACATGGACCAAATACCAGATCAAAGTTCTTTAAGTCCCACGAATTCTTTTTTGAATAGGGATATACATAAAGTTGAACATTTTTTTTTTTTTTTTGAAAAGTAAAATTAATAATACATAGGTAAATCAAACACATCACCAGTAGGTTGAAGCCATTTAACATCTGGTCTTAAGAAAATTTAATATCTCATTACCAAAGGTAGATACATTTACAGGCCATATTTCTTGCATGAAAGACAGACCAGAACAGAGAACAGAACGAAGCCCATCTTATAAATTAAAAAGAACAAGAAAAAGAGATACGTCTCTTATAGTATCAAGTAAAGGCAATCAAAAACATTTAACACTGAACTCCTATATGACATGAATTAGTGGAACTACTATTTTACCTATAGCCTAGCTGATAGCCTTGCAAATGAACAAACCAGTAATTGAATTATCCAATATACAGGTTGTACCTAGTGCACAAAGGTCTCACTTTTACGATGTTCGGGAGAGGTCATGGTAGGCAGCCTTACTCCCAATTTATTGGAGAGGCTGATTCCCAAACTCAAACCCACAACCTACTGCTTTTGGTGGAAGGCACTTGCCATCACACCAAGGCTTGACCTCAATTGAATTATCCAATATGAGGAAGAAAATTACACAACTGAAAAGAAACTTCAAAAAATCACATGTCCTATCTGCCAAAAAACCCACAATATAAAGACTCTTGAAAGCATGCATACCTGCATGAAATCCTCCTGCTTAAAAGGGTCAACACCAGGAGATGGATACCAAACCTGTAAAAATAAGCTTCCAACCAGAATCTATATCAGACAAGTACAAATGACCAAAACTAATGGTAAATCATAATAAACAAGACGATTAAGAGTACTAAAATTCAATAGACCTCAACAGTTCATTACCTGCATTCCTCGGTGGCCATAATCTAACCATGAAACTTCCTCAATTAGATTTACTTTCTCCTCTGATTGACCACAAGTGACCCAAAATAATTCAACAGAGTCGGTAAGCTCCCTTTCACGTCCTTCATCCAAATCAAGAAGTGAAAGCTCCCCATTCACCCTCAATATCAAACATCTAGCAAAACATGTGTCCATTCAGAGGATTATGTTTGTGAAAGTTTCTAAGTATCACTTTGGAGGACACGTACCTTGCAGGCTCACTAAGTAACAGATCCGGAGAGGAAGAAATATGATTGTTTAGGATGTTATCTCTGGGAAGCTGATCAGGGATAAAGCGCATAGCTGCAGGATGGCTCTTTGCAGTCATGATTGAGAGTTCCCGTACTGTAGAAAGCTGTTTGTCATTTTATCACTTAAAAATGTATGAAGTATAAAGTTTTATTAAAGCACTCATTCAGAGTGCAAACGCAAACTTCAAAAGTACAGAAAGTAGGATCATTTCCAATGATATACTTAAAGAAGAACAGCTGAGAAACAGGCCTTTACCTGTAAATCTGGTGTACTAGAAGGTGTCAAGTCACCTAATAATTTCACATGGAATATGTGGACATCAAATGGCCGATACGTAACAAGAATGTACTCTTGATAGACATCCATCACCATTGGCTTGGCAAGCAAAGGTTTCCGACCAAGCAGTGAGCTCTGATCAAGGTGATATCTAGGATAAAAAAGCAACTCATACCTGCAAAGGATCAATTATTTTAGATTTATATACAATGATGTCCTGCAATACAAAATAAACAAACCGTGCATTTTAGTTATTGGAGGAGCAAAATGCAAACAAATAAAGCCATAGAAATACCATGAAGTGAATTACATATACAAAGGGATAAGGCCTATGATGCAGCCATGGAAGCCTAATTTGTTACTACTTCGAAAATTTCATTTATTCAAGATTTATTTTATGGGGCCCACTATAAAGTCCACTAAAATAAAAGTCATGTGGTTTTAAAATCATAGTACATGTCCTACGGTTAAAAATGTTTTTTAATTTGGGTTTTTATTTGACAAGTTATGATTAATTTTTTATTTAGGGGCAAAACTATAATTTCCACAATCCCTAAAAAAAAAAATTTAAAGATCCCTAAGAATTAAGTGTATTTTGGTAATTTAATTTGAGTCAAATTTATATGATATCCCAAGTATCTTAGGCTTCTTTTGGAGTCCTAGATAGTATTTTATTAGTTATTACCTTATTAAGTTTTTAGTTTACTATTTTTTTATATAGGTATTAAGTTTTTAGTTTACTAGTCAAACTAGGGGTTCTAATACTACAAGTCCAGATATATTTTTGTGCTAAATGTACTCAAAGAATTGGGGAAGTTGATTAATAATTTTTTTTTTTTTTTTTGATAGGTGGAGTAGATTAATAAAATTATTGAGCGTTTTTACTTTTTAGCATTGAGGCACATTGTCTTTATTATTCCTTTTCTCCCTTTCTATTCTCACTTGCTTTCTTTTTTTCTCTTTCTTATGGTACTGGCATACAAACGCTATAAATTTTTTTCTATACTTATTTCCTTACAACCCCAAGTCAAACCCTTCTTCTTGCCTATCAAAACCATCAAGTCCCACATACTTTCTCGATCAAATAACCATATTTATAAATAAACAAAAACAAAAAAGATACTCATCAAACCCTAGCCAATTTTGAGCACTAACCCTTTCTTCTACAACTCTAAACTTAGATTCACAAATTCTCCTAAACCTTAGCCCAACATAAGCGCACATAGAAAAATTCCCCAATTTGTCCATCCTACGGCTGCCTAAGCAATCAGCAAGGTCAGTGAATAGGCTTACCTCAATGCAACATATATACAGCAATAGTTCATAAATTATCATCATTTTTCAAACAGATTAAAACAAACTTGGAATAGACTAAATAAACGAAACATGGAACCATGGATAATCATCTCACGTGTTAGAAGCATCAATGTAGTTGCAGACAACAACGATCTTCCCCAGCCATAACAAACCTTTGCACTGAATCTTTTGCTCCTGAGTAATATCTCCAAAGACTCTCCATTTTTTCAACCGTATATCATATATGACTAACCCATGGAGACCAGAAACTGCCAAGTGCATTCCATCCTTGCTAGCAGCCACATGTTGAACTGGCCAATTTTGGGAGATGTATGAAACCTGAGCCAAGGCAAATCCAAATCAGTAAAATCCATATAGCAAGGACATCAAATAAGGATTTTCCAAGTTTGTAAGTTGAATGCGTAACTGGAAGGTTAAGATGTAGCATTTTAAGATCGTCGGTATCTTCAGACTGCACAACAAGCAACCGATCTTCCCCATAAATAACTTGACGAACATGTGTTGTTCCTGAAACTCCTCTGTTTAGGCAACATTTGCCAAAAGAAAATGCAAGAATTCTCTCAGAAGATCCTTCCTCAATAGCATAAAGCCTATATCCATATTCGTCCCACTGCATCAGTGAGGTGCCACCCATCAAAGGTTCATACTTACTATCCTGGTTTGGCTTAACCATTGGAGATGAGACAGAACTTAAACCAATCTGACGGATCGTCGACATCAGACGGCACCCAGAAACAGACCAAACTGTAAGTCCTCTTAACTTCCACCCAACTGCAAAAGCTGAATTATCAGGTGTCCATGCAATACAACTGACAGAGCCAGTATCATCCATTGAATATCTGCAAAACAATTACACCAAGACATAAAAGCCCATCATACTTCATGATCTATAACCTAGACCAATAAGAGTATATGATATGGACATCTAATCAAACTAGTAAAAATTTTGATTTTTATAAGTCAACAGGAAAGAGCATTCCTCAAACTACTCGCAAAGGCAGGTATTAATAATCATCAATTAAACTTTTGGACTCATCTTCAGAAACAGCAATACGAAACAGATATTAGCAAATCAAATAAAATTCACTGTAGCATTTTGGTTTATCAATTTGAATGAACTGATCAAAAACAAAAATTCACAAACACAAACTTTGATACAAAAGCATCTCCAATATGAGTAATGACTTATAGTATATAACTAAATATACACAAAATTCCAAGTTACAGATTTAACTCAAGTCCACTCCAGCCAGTCTCATCTACTGATTACAGGATCTGAGTCATTCAACCCTTCCTCAGACATACTGGGTTACTTGGAGCATGACTCTTCTTTTTCCTAACCCTTGTGCAGGTCATAGTGATGAAAGAAATATTAACCATGCAAGGGGAAAAACAATCACTTTTTGATAATTCGATAGTTCGGGGGGTGGGGGGATTTGAATACCGGAGGTCTTAGTTGAAAAAGCCAAGAGGTGCCAACCAATTGAACTACTAGGCTCTTGGCAAGGGGAGAACAATCACAAAAAGATGAAAAAGAACAGAGGCAAGGATAAGTTGATATATACTCAAGATGAAAAGGAATGTTATTTTGAAAATCTTAGGTGACACAAATGCATTTATAGAAGCCTCGGAGTTTTCAGTATCTAGCCCTACAAATTAAACTTTAAAAAAACAAAACAAAAACATTGATAAGTGCACACGCACCCAATGGGTTTGAATCCACAACCATACCCTCCACCCATTCTTTTGAGAGAAGGAAGAGAGCTCAATGCCTACAAAGTAAAACCAAAAATTATACAATTTTGCCACAAAATTTCTTGCTTTACTAATTCTATGAAGGCTTACCCCCAATCATACAAAGACACAGTACGAATAAGTGATGCAGATTCTGTCAGGTCATATAACTCAACAACTCCTCTTCTGGTACCAACAGCAAGGAGCTCTTGTTCTGAAGCAACTGAAGTGCATACAGCATCACCAGAACCCAACCTTTTTTCAGCTTTAATAGATTCTGCTTGCTTTACACCTTTCTTACTGACTGAACATGACACCAGTTGCCCATCAGAATATAACACGAATAGCAACCTCAATGGAAGACAAAGCTCCAGCTGGATAATAGCAGACTTGCTGGAGATATTATGGTCAGAAACAATAACTCCTGGAGCCCCTCCAGAAGCAAAACCATTATCAAGAGAATTTGGTATTTGTGTAATTTCACTGCTATCAAATGGAAAGGGATCAAGTTCAAATGATCCATAGAACTGTCAAGAAGACAATATACAATAAGATGACCAATACAAGTAAAATAAAAATATCACTCAATACTAAATAGAATTTATGACACCAATGCTCGAAAAAAATGTGCTAAACTGAATCGAAACAGCTAAAATTTCTTGTGCCTATCAATTTAACAGTACCTCCCCCTTCCAAGAGATGTTGTATAAAGATCCATTAGAAAGTCCAACTAGCATATGTTTATTATCACATACAATATTGCTCCTGGCAAGACAAATAGTACCAGAAAAGATATCAGTATGAAACTAAAAAGAACAGATTATGAGACCAAACCATAAAAATAAAGGGCTAGCATACATCATGAAAATTAATTTTTAACATAACATCAAAATCGAACTAGCAAATACTAATGTTATCAAAAAAATTTAAAAGCAAGTCAGTCATATAATCAACAATATTAACCCCATTATAAAGGAACAATTTACATATTGGATATAAATTGGCAAAAATTCAAATTAATGGAAAATTTGAGCAAGATAGATTCTTTTATGGACCATGTATACTTCACCATACTTTTTTTTTTTCTTTACGAGATACTTGGATGAGAGGAACGAAAAAGTCAAACAATATACTGACACTCTAGGAAACATCAATTGAGCCTAAGTTACTTCCATTCAGTTAGTTGTTTATGCCAGTAAAGTAAAATTTGGAATCATTTACTACTACCTCCATTTTTTTTAGACTAAGAACTATAACTGAAGTAAAAGTTCAATTCCATGAAATTAAAGTCAAGGGTTCAGTTGTTGATGCCGGTAAAGAAAAATTTAGAATCATTTACTACATCTCCGTTTCACAAAGACTTTATTTCTGATTACCTGATTACTACATGGATTTTTTTTTTTTTTTATGACAATTGAATTTTGTAGAGTCTCAGGATATGTTTCCATTTTATTGAGATTAAAAGCTATAACTGAAGTAAAAGTTCAATTTTACTAAGTTAAAGTCAAAGAGTACTTACAATGCCAAGTCCTTCTCTGCAAAAGGCACCAGCTCACTAAGAAGAAGAGATATAGAAGCAAGAAATAAACTAGAAGGTTGCTTCCCTCCAATCTGTATTCTTTTCTCTGTAAACTGAACCTTAAAAATGTGAAGAAAGAAAGATGATGTCTGCAACAACCAAAAATAAAAAAGCATTAGCAATCTAAAAAACTTGTTAGAACCAAATCTGAAGAAAGAAACAAAAGGTATGCATTCAACACAAAAGTGCTACAGAAAATCACATTACATGCCTTTATCAAGACAATTAAAATTTAGTTCATAATGAGGGCTATTTATCATCCTAAAAGATTAATGTTATGCAGTGCAAGCACACTTGTGGATGGTGAGATTAAGCCAATATTCCTTGGACCAAATGGCTTCTCCACCCATAAGTAAGTGGTGGAGGGTGAGGTCACGGGTTCAACCCTGTATTCGTTTGAGGTGTATATTTTCCTATTAAAAACACTCTTTCATTAACAGCATCAAGTCTTATTTCCGGATATATTGAAACTACTAATGCTACACAAAATATTAAACATCAGTAGTAGCTAATGAAAAGGTATATTCAAAGTCACGAGATCTCATTAACAAGTCATAGTTATCAATTAAAATGAATATGCTGCCATTCTTTTTCCAAATGTGCACAGACAAATAGGCATGGCAACACATGAACAGCACAATAGACAACTGACTTTGATTCCCAATTCCCTATTCCATTTGACATAGTGAGGCACTTTGTTCATTCACTTCCAAACATAATGCCCATCACCTTAGTGCTAATTCTAAACAATGTCATTGCCACATCAGTCAACAAAGGCAGTTATATAAGCAATCATCCAGATGTAAGCACAGTCAAGACATAGCCAAATACCTCCCCCATGAAAGATCGCATGTAGTAGAACTCAACACCAGTAGACTCTATATCACAATTTTGAAGAACTCACTGAAATACATTAATACAATAAACCAAAAAGTACACAAATAAAAACAATGAAACACTTACAAGAACAGCTATTAATTTGCCATCAGGACTCCACACAGCCTGCAAGTTCTCTCCCTCATGTTGCAGCGAATCCGAACTCCTCTTGTACTTCCCCAATCTCACTTTGTGCTAAAAACCCAAATCCCAAAACCAACCAAAAAACCATTAAAACAGTTAAAACCCAACAAAACACAGCATACCCACATCAAAAAACTCCACACCCAGAAAAACCCAGTTGGCAAAAACTCAAATACACACAAACCCACATACATTTTCACACAAATATACAACAAGAAATTGGTACCTGGAACGAGCTCCATAGCTCTATATGAGAAGGGGACACGACCAACAAGAGACGATTGATGACTTTAAGGTATACGATCTGTTGGGAAGAGGGGTAAAGACCTTGTTCCAGTGGGATCACCTGAGGCCATCCATATGACATATACATCTTTCTTCTTGGGTTTGGGTTATTGTGATTTGGAATGGGATCTGAGAATTAGAGGGTTTGGAATGAATTGGATTTGTATGAGACGGGAGAGAGATCTGATGTAATTCATTTTCTGTTGAAAATAGAGAGAGAAAGAGAGAGTGATGCTGATGCACCCATTTCAGTTTGGATCTCTCAACCTTCACAACAACCAGCTCTTCTTTTTTTCTTTTTTTTCTTTTTTGGGTCTAATATTTCTATCTGGGTGGAAAATGTTAGTTTTTGTTGGTGCAAGATAGGACACTATACCAATGCACAACAACAAAAGAAACAAAGAACTGAAGAGGACCCATGGTCCCACCGAATGGAACTGAAGATGAGGACCATTGTGACCTGGATTATGTTAATCCTAGTTTTTTTTTTTTTTTTTTTATGCTAAAAAAATCTTTTATATTTTTTTTATGGGAAATCTTTTATATTTTTATTTTTTAAAAGAAATTATAAATTTCATTCTTTAACTTTGTCTATATTTATTCTAAAAAAAAAAAAAAAAAAAACTTTGTCAATATTGCTAACGAGACAATAAATTTTATTGATACTGTTTTTTATTCACTTCAATTTGTGTGCTAAAATCCCATTTTTTATAAAGAAATACTAAAATCATTGTTTTAATCATGGGCCGCTGTACAACTAAGTGGGATGGTCACAAAACCACGTTGACTTGCCAAAAAAAAAAATACCTATATACTAAACTAAGTTGTTGTGACCATTTTAATAAAAATGTTGAACACCTTGACTTGTGAATCATAAAAATTTGAGTTTATAAAAAATCAGAGTAATGTTACATCCACAATATTTTCATAATAATTTCGCAATAAATCTTATGTGATAAGATTCTAATTTAGACGCAATACTGACATCACTTTTTTATTCACTAATAATAACTGATGGGTAATCAAAAAAGTGTTTATCGTCCATGTGAGTCGTCCACAAGAAAAAGATTCGTCCAAGATAATGGGCTAGAAGGAAGAGAGAAAAACGCTAACGCCAAGGAGAAAGGTCATCTAAGAAAGATAGATCGTCTATGCCACGAGAGACTATAGACGACCAATAAACACTTAATAAACTCTAAGGTGTTTTCTACAAACCAAGTCCAAATAGATATCCCACATCTCCACTAGCCGTCCAAATAGACATCAGTCATTCATAAAGAAATAGGTCGTCCACACAACAAGAAGGTGTGGACGATCAACAAACACTTAGTAAAATTTTAAGTATTCTCCACTAACCACAAACAATTGGACCACGATTCACTATTCTGAGACATGGGGTGAATTTCCCGAAATTCGTTCCACTCTCCCCACTAAATCCACACATTTCCCACGATATTAGTAGCACCTAACAAGTAGACCCACTCCAAACTCTCTATAAAAAGGACCAATCTCACCAACCAAAGGTAGGTTCTACTGCTCATCCATTCATTAAACATGAGTCCTAGAGAGAAAACTGACTTGGCAATCAAAGAGTCCTTGACCGGTTCACCCCAATCACCTTCAATTGTCTCTTTCTTTCCTTTCAAGTCATCCTACAACCATTGAAGCCCGGTGTATTCAGCCTACTGATTTTCATGCATCATCAATAACTTTTTGCATAAGATTTATTATAAAAATTTTGTGGACATAGCATTACTCCAAAATTAATTTTGGCCTGTCAAACATTATCCCTAACCCCTTAAACAAATTTTTTCTTTTTAAATGCTTAAATGACATCAATAAAATTAGTCCAAATAACTCAAACAAAAACAATACTAGACCAAATAACAGTAACAGGTGAACAAATTATTTTAAAAAAAGCCTATTCAAAAATAAAATAAAAATCTCCAATCATTCAAATTTGTAACTCATTCACTCATTCAATAAAAATAATCCATAATTTTCATTTTAAAAATGTGTATAGAACTTGATACTTTAGAAATCGAGTTTTTTTTTTTTTTTTTTAATAAAAACAAAATTGTACAACCCTCGTTTTTACTAAACTCAAGAGCTACATGGCCTTTTTTAATTGAGAAAGCGACATCAACTACTTCTACCATGCCACAAATCACATAGAACTCGAGTATAAGGAAATTGAGTTCTACATAGAACTCGATTTTCTTAAAATCGAGTCTTAAAAATGGGGAATTTTACTAGATAGTTTCAAAAGAAAAACATTTTGCTACATAGTTTTCAAATTAATGTTATTTACCCATTTTGGCCCATGTATATATAAGTATTGTTTTCCAAAAAGACCTTTTTTTCTAAGAATAATGTTTCTTTTAAAGTTTGTCTTTAACTTGGGCTTCCACCTATAAAACCTTTTAGGGGGGATTTATTAAAAATAAAAACTCATATGATTTTTAATCAAGTCACGAATTTTTCAAAATGCAAAACCTATGAGATTTCAATCATATACCCTTTAATTACTTTTCAAAACTTAAAAACCATGAGAATTTTAATTAAACCACTTCTTGGGAATTTTTCTAAATCAAAACTCATGAAATTTATTTTGAGTGCTTAAAAGTTGATGCTTGGGCCATGGCTTAAATCCATTAAGTCCATGGGCCCCCTAAAGCCAAACATAACCCCTCACCCCTTTAACTAATGTTCTATCTTGTTGTTTTTGCATGAGAATAAATTTGGTGCCTAAGCGGTTTAATTTTAATGTAAAGGCAAAAGGTATATATTTTGTACATTTTATTTAATTTCTTATACATGTTTCACATGCCTTTCATTTGCAAGTCATCATAGTTAGATTGTGATGATGCACAAGAATTAGTAAGCTGAATGCTCCATGCTATGACGTCAATTTAGTGACCTGAAGAAAAAGAAAAAAGATTGTCATGGACAACCATCATGGATGAATGGAACTTAATTTAATCCACCATCAATTGCCCTCTTGTCCTTATGTCGTCCATGCCATTATTGAAAATTTTGTCGATATTATTGTTATTTTACATGTGGTGATTTTTTAGTGGTTAGTGAGTGTTCCACATGGCATCTTGGGGTGGCTTAGGATCTGACGTCCTGGATGTCAACACATGGCTTAATCCTAACGGTCTGCACGTCGCATCGTTTTGTTTTTCAAAAAAGCTGCCATGTGGCGCTTCCTAGTTGGTTTGCATCGCTTCAATGTCCCACCCTATTACCTATAAATAGGCCAATGTCTCTCCTGCCCTTTCACTTTTCTCATATTTTCTCTCTTGACCTTCTCATCTCAGCTCGCCCTTCGCACTTCGTCTAGGAGTCCTCATTGTCGTCCTATATGCCCAAAGGACATTAGGTAGTTCGTCTAACCATATCCTTTTTGTCCTCTCAAGTCGATTTTTGATGATCTTCAGTAAGGATCGGTTTGTAACTTCTGCCTATATATTGGCTTATGGGTGGGAGGGTGAGGAGTAGTGATTCTCGGTTCCCAGCTGCTCACAAAACTCTCTAAAGGGTGTGTTATCAAACTAGCATCCATTGTCTGAGACAAGCACCCTTGGAATTCCAAAACGGCAGATAATATTCTTTTAGACAAAGTTTCTAATGTTTTGCTCGATGATCTTCGCTAATGGCCTTGCTTCCACCCATTTAGTGAAAAAATCGATTCCTACCACCAAGAACTTCATTTGCTTTATCCCTATGGGAAAGGGAGTAAGGATGTCAAGACCCTACGAAGCAAATGGCCAAGAGGCCACCATCGGGGTAAGGTACTCTGATGGTCGTCTAGGCACATTATTGAAACGCTAACACTTGTCACATGCTTTAACATATGTTTCGGCGTCTGCTTGCATAAACAACTAGTAGTATCCCTCACGAACAATCTTGTGGACGAGGGACCTTACTCTTGAATGATTTCCACATGCTCCTTCATAAACGTCCCTCATACGTAGTTCGAGTCGTCTAGGGTCAAACATCCCAAGTAAGGGAAAACCCCTCTTATATAACACTTCATCCATAAGGACAAATTTAGCTACTTTAACCTTTAGTCTTTGAGCTTCTTCCTTCTCCTCAGGGAGTATGCCGTCATTAAGGTAAGATATAATCGGTGTAGTCCAATTGGCTTCTTCATCTTTCTGTTATACTTCAAGGACATCAATGTTTGGGATATACTGGACCTTAACCTGTTCATTTATAATGCCATCGGCGGAGGGGGCTTTGGCTAGGCTATCCGCTTCCATGTATTCCTCTCTTGGGATCTGTTGAAACTTGGTTGATGTAAAACTTTTGACGCAATGCCTGACTTTGCTCAAATACCTCTTCATTCATTCTTCCTTGGTTTCACATGTTCCATTCACCTGACCTATAATCAGCTACGAGTCTCCCTGGGCGAGAATTGACTCTACTCCTAATGACTTAGCCAACTCCAAGCTCTAGAGGAGGGTTTCATACTCAGCTTCGTTTTTGGTTGTCTAAAACTGTAGACGTATCGCATACTTTAGACAATCTCTTTCAAGTGATTGTTAGATTACATTGACTCCTCTTACATACTGACTAGACAAACCATCCACATGGACGATCCATTGTTTTGCCCCTCTCCTCCATTCAGCTGGTCATGGACTAGAGTGAATTTTGTGATAAAGTCTGCAAGTGCTTGGGCTTTTATTGCTTCTCTAGGGTAGTATCTTACGTCAAACTCACTGAGTTTCACTGCCCATTGAATCAGCCGTCTAGCTACTTCTAGCTAATTCATAGCCTTCTTAAGTGGATAGTTTGTCAGGATGATGATGACATGAGCTTGGAAATAAAGCTTAAGCTTTCTTGCTGTTGTTACCAATGAGAAAGCTAACTTTTCTATTAGCGGGTACCGTCTTTCAGCTCCTCTTAAGGCCTTGCTGGTGTAGTAGATGGGCTTCTGCACCTTTCCTTTTTCCCTAATTAAGGCTAAGCTCACTGCATGAGGGGACACCGCTAGGTACAAATACAACTCTTCACCTGGTTTAGACGGGCTCAACAAAGGAGTTGAAGTGAGATAAGCCTTAAGGTCTTCAGATGCCCATTGACATTCATCTGTCCATTCAAATGCTTAACACTCTAAAAAATGGTAAACACTTGTTAGTTGCTTTTAAGACGAACCTATTAAGGTTCGTTACTTGTCTAGTAAGACTTTGTACTTTTTTGACATTCTTTGGCAGCACTATGCTTAGTATTGCTTGGATTTTATCAGGATTTTCTTCAATTCCCCTTTGTGAAACCATGAAACTAAGGAACTTTCCTGATGAAACTCCGAAGGCGTATTTGCTCGGGTTTAGCTTCATGTTGTATCATCTAAGCGTGTCAAAAGTCTCCTACAGGTCATCCAAATGTTGTGTCTCCTTTGCACTTTTGACGAGCATATCATCTACGTATACTACAACATTTCGTCCAATTTATGGACGAAATATATGGTTGACTAGCCTCTAATAAGTGGCCCCTGCATTTGTCAAACCAAAAGACATTACTTTGTAGCAAAATAAACCTTAGATTGTGATGAAGGATGTTTTCTCCTAGTTTGCCTCGTCCATCTTGATCTGATTGTACCCCAAGAATGCGTCCATGAAGCTTAGCAATTGGTGCCCAGCTGTTGAGTCTACCAATAGGTCAATGTGTGGAAGGGAATAGCTATCCTTGGGGCATTTTTTGTTCAGATCTATAAAGTCCACACACATCTTCTATTTGTTGTTACCTTTTTTTACTATCACTACATTAGCTAGCCAATCAAGGTAGTAGACTTCGCGAATGAACTCTAAAGTTACCAACTTTTGGACTTCTTCTTTGATTGCACTATCTTGTTCTGGGGCGAACACTCTTCTTTTCTAATGGATGGGCTTATAGGACAGGGACACATTTAGACGATGAGTAATCACATTTTGATCAATCCCAGACATATCTTCATGGCTCTAAGCAAAAACATTTGTGCTCTTCTTGAGGAATTGGACGAGATCTTGCTTCGTCTTCTCTTCCATGCTTATTCCGATTCTAGTGAACTTCTTCGAGTAAGACTCGTCCAAAGGGACATCTTCCAATACTTCGATCAGCTCAGCAAATGTTCTTCTTTCTTCAATGTTCATTGTTTACATCTGCTCGTCCATTGCTAACATAGCCAAGTAATATTCTTTAGCTGCCAACTGGTCTTTTTATACTTCTCCAAGGCCATATTCTATTAGGAATTTAACGAACAAGTGATAAGTAGACGTTGCAACCCTCCAACTGTTCAAAGTTAGTCATCCTATGATGGCATTATATGAGGACGATTAGGGCTGTAAAGGAGCAAAGCCGATCATGAACAACTCGGACTCAGCTCAATAAAAAACTCGTTCATATTTGTTTGTTTATAAACAAGCCAAGCTTGAGCCTTAGTTTTTGACTTGTTTGATAAACAAGTCGAGCCTAAGCAAAAAAATTTGTTTGTGAATAAGCTCGTGAACAATCAGGCTTGATACAACACAAGTCAAGCTTAAGCTCTTGTATAGCTTGATAAAAGGCTTGATATATATTTGCTAAATAAACTAAATATTTTTACATTACACATATTTTAATAATAAAATTTCCCACATGGGACCACTTTTCAATACCCATTACTTTAATTTTTTTTTCTTTCTTTTTTTTTTTATAAACATTTTTAGCAACAAAAAAGAATGGAGACTTCACTTTTAGTAATTCACGTATTTTCTAGACTTTTCAATTTCCACTTCTAGAGTTCTCTAGTACAGTAGTACTTCATGCATAACATCTGGACTTCACCATCTTAGGTGTCCCTTTGTTGTCTTTTCTCTTATTTTTGTGTGTTACAGTTTACTAGTTTAGTCATTTACTAAGTATCCTTTCCATCTGAATACGTTATATCTTAATGCAGTTTAGTTTCTTCTTTCTACCGAAACTTCACAATTTAGTTCTATCATTGAACCCAAAAAAAAAAAAACCCCAATTCAGTTTTATTCAAACTAAAATTCTTGATTGTCACTCAATGAGTCCATGTCTATCATTAGTTTCTTTCTTTTCCCCAAATTTTCACAAAGAGTTGATCAACTCTCTCTCTCTCTCTCTCTCTCTCTCTCTCTCTCTCTCTCGTGAGGCTAAGAAATTCCACCAAAACTGCCCTATATCTCTTTGCAACAAATGAACAAGTCCTAGATTTGGAAGAGTTAGATGCTAGCAAAAAGGATTTAGAGTCTGGTGTTTACCGAATCACCATGTAATTTAAGGGTTCTAGTGGGTGTACAAAGAGCTCCAACAATAGCTCTAGATTCGGTGTAGTATTTGGCATCACTACCATCTTCGCTCTCTACCTTCATCCTCCAAGACGTTCATAGCCTTCTCTCACCACTGGTAAATTTAATGTTTAAAAATTTTCTATATATTTTTATAGTTGTTTGCACTGTAGTTTGTTTGATATTGCAAAATCGTTTTGATTTCCAAGTTATGGTTGTTTATGAAATTTCTATATAACTTAGAAAAATTTTGTTGGTTGAATTCGTTTGATAATAACTTAACTTTGTAATTAGTGGATTGTGGTTGTGGAGTCTGATATGTAGTTTGGAATGGGTCTGTGCTTTTCTTTTCCTGAGGTGCAGAGTCCTCTGTGGTTAGCTACTAAAAATGTTATAGTTTCTTTGTACTTAGCTTTGTTTTGTGCTATGTTCTATGTGTTTTTGGATATCAAATTTGATTTCTTATCTATTCATATATGTTTTGGAATATTAATTTATTTAGATTTATGAAGTGAAGAGTCAACAAATGGATGCTCTTGCTACTAAAAATCTAGATGCAGTAATTAATATTGATGAGAATGAAGAATCTATAAAAAAATAATGATATCAAACTTGAAGAAAATCTATTTGAACAAAAGAAAAGGAAAAGGACTTCTGTGATTTGGAATGACTTTAATGAAATTATTCTTCCTGATGGAACAAAAAATGTTTAATGTATTCACTGCCTTAAAAGACTTGCTTACAGTAATAATAGTGCAACAACACAATACCATAGGCACTTGAAAGGTTGTCTAAGTCGTAAACTGGCTGATAAGAAGCAAAAACAGTTAGTTGTAAATGAAGGTGGGGTGGAAAGTGAGGTGACAATAGCAAACATTAAGTATAACCATGCCAAGGTCAGGGAAAATGCTTCACATATGATTCTTGTGCATGAATACCCTTTTAATATGATGGAGCATGAGGTTTTTAATATTTTTATGAAAACGGCTACTCCATATTACCAGAAAATTTCATGCAATACTACAAAGAATGATTGCATTTCTACTTTTGAGTTGGAGAAGAAAAAATTGAAGACTATGCTTGGTAGTGTCAATAGAGTTAGCCTTACTGCAGATTTTTAAAAATCTGGACAAAAAATTGGGTATATGTGTCTCACCTGTCATTCTGTTGATTCTAGTTGGAAATTACAAAAGCGAATTATAAATTTTTGTGATGTAACACCTCCACATTCCGGAGTTGTAATTTCTAATGATATCTTTAAGACTTTGCTTGATTGGGGGCTTGAAAACAAGGTGTGTATAATAACCTTGGACAATGCTAACAACAATGATGCAGTTGTAAGAATTTTGAAAGATGCTATCAAAAGGAAGCTCATGTTGGGTGGCAAGATCTTTCATGTACGTTGCTATGCACATATCATTAATTTATTGGTACAAGATGGGTTAAGTGAGATTGAAACGATGATTGAAAATGTTTGTGAAAGTGTGAAGTATCTAATTGCATCAAAAGCTCGTCTCATAAAGTTTGGTGAGATTGCAAAGCAATTGCAATTACCGTCCAAGAAATTGATCTTAGATTGTCCTACACGTTGGAATGCGACATATACAATGTTGGCTGCTGCCTTGGAGTTTAGAGAGGTGTTCCCTAGGTACAAAGATAGAGATGCGGGGTATAATTGGCTGCCTAGTAATGAAGATTGGGATAGGATAGACCATGTTTGTAAATTTTTATCAGTTTTTGAAGAAGTCACAAATGTCATATCAGCAAGTGAATATCCAATTACAAATATATTCCTTCCTGAGGTTTGGAAGATAAAAGAAGTTTTAAATGAGAAGTCACTTGATGAAAATGATTACATTAGTGCTATGGCATGTAAGATGAAGTTAAAGTTTGAAAAGTTTGGGGGGAATACAACTTTGTAATGGCCATAGCTGCTATGTTAGATCCTCGATTCAAAATGACTTTGATAAAATTTTCCTTTCCAAAGATCTATCAAGGGTTTGAAGTAGCTAGAAACATTGATCATGTTCATGATTCCTTATATGAACTTTATAATGAATATGTTGTGGACTATACTTCAAGAAATGCTAGACAAAGTACATCTAAATCCACTGAAGGTAGTAGTAGTGTTGGTGGCAATAATTCAAAGTTTAAAACTAGAGGTAGAATGGAGTTTAATTAGTTTGTTAGAAATGCTAATAACATACAACCAACAAAATCAGATTTGGATGTGTACTTGGAAGAAGGTGTCTTTTTATGCTTTGGAGTGGTGGAAGGCTAACAACCTAAAATTTTGTATTCTCTCAAAAATGGCATCTGACATACTTTCCATCCCCATCACCACAGTAGCTTCAGAACCTGCATTCTTTACAGGAGGTAGAGTAATTGATGTGTATCAAGCTTCTTTATCAACAAAAACTGTACAAGCTTTACTTTGTGGTGGTGATTGGGTTTGACCTCTTTACAAAACTAAGAAACAATCAAAAGTAAGTGTTCATCACATTTATTAATTCTTTTCTGAAAAACAACTTAAATTTATTTTAATTTTTGTCTATTGTAACAAAGACTTGGAATCTAAAGCTTCTAATTTTTTTTTGTAGGTTGAACTGGGGTCTACTAACATCACAGAGATAGCCATACCTTTTCCAAAATGATGCTATCTTAAGCGTATTGTTTAGCATGTGTGTGTGTGTGTTTTTTTTTTCATTAAATGTTTTTTTTATAGTTCTTTTTTTTATAATGTTCTTGAAAACTTATATCTGCTTTTACATGCAGTTGGAAGGATAATGAGTTGAAGGATTTTTTGTTGTGGATGTTAGTTTTTTGTGTTTGTAAGAGGGTGTAATTGATCTGTGCTTTGATATTTGATAATGGTCTTTTATATCTATGATTTTCTTATATTTGCAAAGGGCATGTTATGTTGATATGGTGCATATTGATAATACAATATAATAATGTAAAGTTGATTTTCTCTTAATTTATTGAATATTGACTATAATTATCATCTTCCCCTATAATTTCTAATGTCTTTTTATTATTTTTGGTTGTTTTGTATGCAGGTTGTTGGTTTTCTGATCTGGTGCATATTAAAGACCTTTCGGTGGAATATATTCTGATTTGGTTTTCTGATCTGGTGCATAAAGACCTAGATTTGTGAATGATAGATGGTCTTTTGTTTTAAAAAAACTAAATATTCTTTTTGTTAATGGCATGGTGTTTAGCATGATAACTTAGCATATGGTGATATGGATACTTTTGAAATGTCATGTCAATAGGGTCTTTTTTTTTCTTTTTTTTTTTGGAAGATTATAGTTGCACAGATGACAAATGTGGATTTAAGAATTGTACTATGAACAAATATTAAAGCTAGAGACAAGGAAGCATGAATGGATAGATTTAATTATGTAAAGCTTTAATTTGAGCAATTGCTAATCACAGGTGGAATTAGAAGCATGAACAAATGAGTATATTATTTTCTTATTTTTGTTTACTTGATTGTTAGATCCCAAGCAAAAAAGCTTGACTTGAGCTTAAGTTTGAGCTTGATGTTAAGCTCGAGCTTGGCTTGATTAATTTATCAAGTCAAGCCAAGCTGAGCTCAAGCTTTTGGGTTTTCCCACAAGCTCGAGTTCAAACATTATATTTAGGCTTGTCTCAAGCTTGAGCCAAGCTTGAGCATTTGATTTTTACTAACGAGCCAAGCTCAAACAGGCACTACTCGTTTGAGCTTGGCTCATTTACAACCCTAGTTGGACGAACAATCCACAGCAAGGAAGTTTACTTCCTTATTGATTTGTTGTGAGTAAGAACCAACTACAACTAGTAAAGAGATAAAACCTACTAGTAAAACTTTCATTCCTTCAAACCCAATCAAAGGTACATTCATTGGACGAAGTAATTTCTTGCTAGCCCTTATTTGTTGGAAGGTCGGATAGTAGAGAATATTCGCTGAACTCTCATTATCTACTAACACTCTTCTTGTTGTGTAATTTGCAATCATTAAAGTGATAACAATTGCATTGTCATGAGGATGTTGCAGTCTCCTCGCATCTTCGTCTGTGAAAGTAATAGCTGGCTCATCTACTCTAGATGTCCTTGGTAGGTGGCCAGTGAGTTGAACATTCTAAACTACGTGTAAGTAAGCCTTCTTGACTTTGGACAAACTCTCGGTTGACATTCCTCCCACAATAACCCTTATTTCTCTGAGTGGCTAACGCATTGGTTCTTCCTTTTTGCCTTTCAATGGTTGCCTTTCGTCCTTGTGGTCTCATCCAAGGAAATTCTTCAACTTTCCTTACTTAATGAGAACTTCAATTTGCTATTTCAAGTCGTAACACTTGTCTGTGTCATGCTCGTGATTCGATGGAAACGACAGTACTTGCTTTTGTTCCATTTGCTATGATCTCCTTTTATCTTTTCTGGCCATTTCAAGGACGGGTCGTCCTTAATTTGCATCAACACTTGGTAAAGTGGGGCATTCAAGGGAGTGTTGTTGGAATATCGTCCTGAGGACGATCTTGCCTTCCTGCCGTCTCGATCTCTTTTTTCTCCCATCTTGGTCTTCTTTGGACGAGGACCTTGCTCTAGATGGTGTATGTAACCAGCTTCCACTCGTTCAGCCTTCTTCTTTTTCTTAGCAATAATCGCATCTTCAGCATTCATGAAACTTTGGGCTAAGTGTGTTAGCTCGGCCATCGTCTGTGGCTCTTGGTCATATAACTTGTGGATGAACAAATTCGAAGTGTGGCAGCCTCCGAGGGATGGTACCTTTGGACTGATCCCCTCCTTCAACATCATTCTCCTCCCCTTCATTCTTTGAATTTTGCCCGTGTTCCTTAACACGTCGCTGTCGACGTTGTCTATTGACTTCTCTAGTTAACTCCTGGTTTGTTGCGTCAAGTCCGTCAGTGCAACTACCATGGACTGCAATTGTTGTTGGACGGACGCCGATGGCGGTTTGGTTGCACAATTTGGATGATTGGAGGCATTTCCACTCTTCCAGTGTTCTAGACTTATGGCAATCGACCTAGTCCAAACCATGCACCCTTTTTGTCTTGGAAAGCAAGGCGGTTAACATTTAGAAACTTTGCTTACTTGCCCACAAACGGCGCCAACTGATGATGCGCAATAATCAGTAGGCTAAATGCTCCAAGCTACAACGTCGATTTAGTGACCTAAAGAGAAAGAAAAAAGACTATCAAGGGTGATCGGGGTGAACCAACCAAGGACCCTCCAATGGTTAAGTTAATTTTCTCTCTAGAACACAAGGATAGTGAATCTGTAAATAGTAAAATGTACCTTGGGCTGATGAAATCATATCCTTTTTATAGAGAGTTTTTAGTGGGTCTACTTGTTTGGATCTATTGCCATTATGGGAGATGTGTATGGTTAGTGGAGAAAATGGAGCGAATTTCAAGGAATCCTCCCCACATTCTAGAATGACAAATCGTGGTCCGATTGCTTGGTGTTTATAGAAAAATCATTCGAAATTGGCTAAGTGTTATTTAGTTGTCCATGTCTTTGGGTGACATGGATGACCAAGTTACTTTGGATGACCATGATGTTTTTGGATGGATCCTATTCATTATCTGTGGTACTTTTTATCAAACTCCATTAGATTGTACAAGCCATCCTAGGATAGATTACATGTCATCTCCTTTTTTTACATATCATTCTAGGATAGATTGCATGTCATTCTAACATTTCATCCTAGAATAGATTTTACCTTTGTTTCATATCACATACACATGCATATCATTCCTTCATTCTTATTTTTTTTAAGCCAAATACCAAATATTTTAGCCATTCTTTAAATGATGATTTTGATGATTAAATTCGAAATGATATACTATCCCTTGGGACAGATGTTGTGAAGTACCTAATACCTTCCCCATACGTAACTGAGTTTCTAAATCTTTGATTTTTGTTTCAAAACATTCTTTTACTCTCTAGTTTAGCTTGGGAGCCTTAGGGTTTTCTTAGTTAAATTTAGAAAGCAAAATTAATTAAACTTATATGACCGATCACACTTTAGAATCCCAATGACTACTCAAAAATGAATATAAGCATAAATAATCACTCACATGTTATACAGGCGTCACACACATGTTGGCTTTTATAGCCAACACACACGTTGCCAAAGCAAGTTTCCAAGCCAATGGGAACAAAACATTGTGGAACAAGGTAAGAATTCAGGTACGACAATGTTCATAATTTTTTTCGGAAGTAACGAATTGTGAGTAATATATTAAATAAATAATGTTAATAGTAGGCCATTTCATCAAATTGTGGAAAAAGTAGTGATCTTTTTTTTTGTTTTTGTGTTTATAGCATTATTGAATAAAAGCAGCTTTACAATCATTTTATTACTTAAATTCTTGCAACTCATAACCATGGTCTTAAAATCTAGATCAAACAAGTTGGTTGGATTAGATAAATTGTGAGTCGGTCTATCAATTCAATTTAGCATTATTCCCTCAAAATGGGGCTAACAAATTTTGATTCATCAATTTGCTTCGCCAGAAGCCAAGTTTGATCTTTGTGAAGCGAAAATTTTCGAAGTCAATACCAAACTGATCTTATTCTTTGAAAGCCCAAGTCGTCAATTCATTCGTTAGACACTCAAAACTTTGTTCATTTGTAATCATAACTCTATCTGAACTAGAAGAGATAACTGTGGTTGATTTCGAATTAACTTTTAGTACTGGAAGTAAAATTCTTCTTCAATGTTAATCACTTAATCTTGTCTTTTGTTCAAGAATGTGAAAGTTTTTGTTTGCACTCGAATTTTTTTTTTTTTTTTTTTTATGGATTAGTAATATTTAATACATTTATATAATGGTTAACCAAATTTTGTTGCTGCCAATGCAACAAACTTTATACTTGATTATCATTAATCTCTAATGCATATGATAGTGAGCAAAAGATAAATTCAAATGACTTGACAACCTCCAAACCCATGGCAAACAAAGTTAAATTAGTTATGCAAAAAAAATAGTGATCAAAATGTTTTGGAATAGAAGTGATAGTGAGGGACTGCCATAGGAATTTTGTTGCAACATTTGTGGTGAAGGCCTATTTAGGGGGTGAGGAGCTTGATCTTGAGGTATGATTGATCCATGGTTATGTACTTTTTTGTTGAGAAATTGAGATTTAGATATGTTGCGATCGTTAAGGGCAACCGTAGAACTTATATCTTATTTGTAGTATTCATTTTGTTTTCTCATTTTGGGTTTCTATTTATTTATTTTCGCAAAAATTGAGGAGTATAGTTTTGTAAGTTTCACTAAGATGTCAAATAACTTGCCAATCCAATATTGAGAAAGTTTTACCAAATACTTTGATAAAAATCCTGGCTTCCAAGTTTTTTTGGTAGATGGGAAATGCAATTGCAGACATAAAAGATGTAGCTCATCAGCTTCCAAGTTTTACCAAATAGTTTAGCAAAAAAAAGTTTGACCAAAGAGTTTTGTAAAACTGGGTGTGTACTGTGTAGAGATTTAAATATAGATTCTCATGAATTAGGTAGGTGGGCTTTGGAAAACTCTTCTGAAGGAAATTCAGATGTTGCTAATTACCTGCTAAGTTTTGTAGAAGCTCCAAAAGGATTCATGTTCTGTAGTTGGTTCTTTGGATTTATAAGTATTACTAAACAAGCCCACCAAAAAAAAGTGAAAGCCCAATTATTCTAAATGGGCCATATCACTATTCTTTTGGCGATGTAGAATCCTTATTACAAGTTGTAATGTAGCTGCATGGCCGATTGCTCCATTAGTAAACGTATAATAATCGGGCTTGTTATCAATATCAATCAGCTTCATAGGCCTGGGCAGTTGGATTCAAAGTTTCTCACAACCTTAAAGTATAAACCCACATTCTCCCCAAAAAAATTAAAGTATAAACCCAGGCCCAGAATTGGATGTTATACTTCAATGCTGTGGCTAGTTTCGTTGGAGGCCTAAAAGGGGTGGGATAATTACATGAAAGGACCACAAAAAATTTAATAAACTGTTGAAATTTAATAAGGTGCCCACGAATGCAAGATTTCAGATGTACAAAGATTTTTTTTTTTTTGGTTACAAAAGTAATGCTTAGGAATGAGTGTAACCTACCCTACTGTAAAGAACGACTTACTTGATGGTCTTTCAAAGCTATTTTGTCAAAAGGCTCAACAAAAAATTGAACAACAAAAATCAAAACATTGGTCAAATTCGTTATGTCCAATTTACTCAAGGTGATAAAATAAATAAATATACTTTGTGATGAAGTAATTGATCTATTGGAAAGCCATTCATGTTGGAAAACAATGGCTTCGCTGATGTACGAAATGGATAGTAGGGAATGGTCAAACTATTCAAATATGGGAGGGCCATTGGATTCCTAGAGGATCGCATCGGAGTTGTATTGTGGGTCCTCTTATACCAAATGAGGAACAGAGACTAGTTAGTTTCCTACAGGACCAACATAATTGGCGATTAGAGGATTTACAATTTCCCCTTCCGAAGCAATTTGAACAACTTATCCTAGGAATTCTAGTGGTCCAGTTGATCAGGTTGTCTGATTCCTTTGTCTGGCCTCAAAATAATTGAGTTTGTTTAGTCAAATCTGCCTCAAACTTCTTATACCAACACGCTAATATCCCCTTTGAGAATCTCTTTGGAGCTGGATTTGGAAACTCCATTATCCTAAAAAAAATTCAAATTTTCATTTGGAAGTCCATGGGCAATCGGCTACCAACGCGTCATTATTTGGCCTTTTCTCGCCTGGAAATCAATAACCACTGTCCTAGGTGCAATACTCCGGAAACTACTATCCATATCTTACGAGATTGCCCGTGGGCTAAACCGGTTTGGTGTCAATCTCCGAGTATCTTGCCCTTGTCTTTTTTTCAACTATCGCTTCAAATCTGGCTTCAAACAAACGCCACATCGAATACACTTATCCTCTGCCACCAACATCCTTGGAAAATGTATTTCACCTTCCTTTGTTGGCACTTATGGTTAGCTAGGAATGAACGTATTTTTAACAATCAATCCCACTCCCAATCCTAAATCGTCCACAAAGTAGTTTAGTTTGCTACAGAATATCCAATCCCGAATCGTCCACAAAGTAGTTTAGTTTGCTACAGAATATCTTTATTTAGCTTGCCCCGACAAGACTATTAAAATTAGGATCCTCAAGATCATTAAATGGATTGCTCCTCTAGAACCTTTTATAAAATTAAACATTGATGGCAGTGTTATAGGTAATCCTGGAATGGCTAGTGCAGGCGGTCTGTGCGCAATAATGCTAGTGCATGGATTTCAGGTTTTTCTTTAAACATTGGCATTACTTCTAATATTGCGGAATTAGGAGCAGTTTGATAGGGCCTAATTCTGGCATAGGAGTTGGGTTTTAAATTTATTCATCTTGAAATTGGCTTAATGACAGTTCTTTCCTAGTTAACCACTAAAAAGGATATCTCACCAAATGCTATTCCATTACTCTGTGATTGCAAGAACCTTATGGAACACGGCTGGACCGTCCAGGTGCGCCACATCCTCCGCGAAGCTAATGGCTACGTGGATGCTTTAGCAAAGAGGGGAAACCAACAATAGTGTCTTTTGGAAATCTACGATACCTGTCCCGCTTTTATATATGTACCTTTTGTATGGGATATGGAAAACCTTGGAACTAGTAGACTGTGTCCTTTAAGGCTTGAACTGTCTGTTGTTATATAAACTCTTATATATACAATTAAATAAGAGTTGGGTTCAAGTTACACCTGATGTAACTCTAAGTAATGTTACACTACCCAATAACTTGTTATTGAATTAATATTTTAAAAATCCAACCGTTGAATTACATGTTTAATATGTTCTTAACATGCATATCAATTTTCATATCAATCGGATGTTATTTACCATTTGATTCATAAACTCATCTTTTATGTATTATTTTAAACTACAAAAATTTGAATTTTAACAATTAATTGATGACATGAATATTAATTTTTGATTACTTTAAAATTTTGCAAGCATAAAGAATATACAAAGATAATGTAATCTAACGATGGATTTGTCAATATTTGCATCCAATTAAAAAATATTGAGTGGTGTAACATTGCTTAGAGTTATACCAGGTGTAACTTGAACCCAACTCATTAAATAATACTCCCCCTTTTATAAAAAAAAATATTAATAAAAAAAAAAGTAATTGATCTAAGTAGAAACATATATTAGTCTTTGAAGTCAAATCAAAAGAGGTAAGAATCAAAACAAAAAGGAACTATATAGGATCATTCTGCGATTACTACCCATTCTGCGATCACTAGGTTTTGCCGTCATCAAAATCATTATATGTTGGGTCAAGTCCGCTTAGTAGAGTTGAAATTCATCAATCAGAAACCTGCCTCAATCCATGAAAAACCAACGTGGAGCATTTGGGTTGGGTTGATTTTATTGAATTGATGGGTTTAATTAATGCATGCCCCTAATCCCAAAAAATATTTACGAGGATTGGTAAACTAGATAATGAGACAGATATAACACAAACAAATTAAAGTAGGACAAATATAAAGAGAAGGTCATCAAATTGAATCAGCAACTAACAGAAACAAAGCATAAGAAAAATGCATGTCAAAATTGAACGGACACAAAATAGTATAGAAACATGTTTACATCAAAAATCACATACATGAGTTCCGTAAAGAAAAAAGGAGTTTAGGAAAGGGACTAAAGGAGGTGATGACTGATGAGGACCACATTAGAAAATCCAAATCAAGGGTCAATTGATTAGAAATCACATTTAAAAGAAGATAAGATAATTTTTGAGTCAGTGGGTGTGCATGCTTGATCCGATAGTGAGAGAGAAGAGACAGAGATCAAACATTTTGTTTAGCATTGGGTCCCTTGACATAGGTGATTATGCATTAGGTCCCTTCTGAATGAATTACAACTGAAATAAAGTAATTCATTTTCTTTCGAATCAAAACTTTTTTGGGAAGATTTACATGCATAAGGGGTGCACATATGAATCTTAGTACTTAATTACCTGCCAAATCATGGTTGGTATAGGATTAGTTGCTTTTTGAAGTCGAAGGTTATATATACAGTGCACAAAGCTCTCATTTTTATGAAGTTTTAGATAGGTGATTGGTAGACCGTTTATCTTTAATTTTTAATGAACAGATTGATTCCTAAACTCGAATCCGCAACACATCACTTTTTAGTGGAAATCTACTTTCCTCTGAGAATAGTCTTCACACTCTTGCAGGTAATTTGTGTAATATTAAATTTTCAGTTCTTTTGGGCTTGGCTTTTTATCTCATATGTTCTTTTTCATAATTATGATGAGTTCAATATGATTTTGGACCATCTTTACAAAACTCACGGTTCCACAATTTTTGACTAGTTTATTTCATATTACTTCAGAGAAGTCCAAAGTCACTCGAATATCGGGATTAATTTAAGAATTAGTTGCAAGTATGGGTTGGGCATGATATTCATTTTTTAAAACACTTCCACTATAACTAGATTTGGTTCACTAAATGTGACGTGTGACATTCATTTCGTTAACAAAAGTTCTAATCCTATTGCGGTGGGGGCTAATAAAAGAAGAGTTTTATTCGCAAAAAATGTTTAAAACGTCACCCTCCATTCATTAATTAAGGACCTCAATTATTTTTCTACCATTATTGACTTATTCTACAAAAAAAACAAGAAAAAGGAAATAAAAGTACTTCATATAATATTGTTTCATGCTGAAAGACATACGTCATTCTTTGGCATTTATATTCCATTCCATCATATCTGCTAGAAGCCAAACCAATATTACTAAATTAGTGTAACATAGTCATTTAATTTTAGCCATAGTAACAGTTTAATATAAATCGAATGACAAAGTAAGTACTACACATAATATATGTCATCCTAGCTTGAAGCGGCTTCAAAGAATCAACCGTATTACGTTTTCACTAGTGTTTGGATGTATTACCATAAAGCAGGGGGGTTAGCAAAATTGAGTGGATGGTTGGAAATGCCAAATTACGCAAAGGATTAGAAATAGAGATTGTGTCATTTATCCCCAAGGATATTTACACATAATATAAAAGGAATACAGATTGGGGCTTTAAGTTAGTAGAAATGATCAGGCTTCTGTTTCACTTTTTGTGTTTCACCTAATACTCCTCTTAAATAAATAAATAAATAAAACTCTAATATTCTACCAATCACAACTTCCTATAATTTTTACTTTCCTCATAAAATAGGGTAAATTACATTTTTTTTTTTAATCCTAAACTATTATCTTGATTACATTTAACCTTTTGAACTATCAAAATTAACAATTAACCCCCCAAATTAAAACTTTGTTTTAATGTCCTTCCTATTATCTGTTTTGGTGTTAAGTCTGACAGAATTCAACACTGGAAGACCAATTTACCACATCTCGAAAACAAACAGCTGAGAGTAATGTCTTTTAATACTAAGTTCCGTTAAGAGGTTATAGCAAAACAAAACGGTTAGAAGATGAGTGTAACATATTTTTAAAATTGGAGGGTCAATCGTGTGTCTTAATAGTTCATGGGATTAAGTGTAATCAGACAAATAATTTAGAATGAAAAAAAAAATGCAATTAGCCTATAATATAACCAAAAGTTTGAAATATATAAAATAAAAAATAAAAAATAAAAAATCAGATGCATAGCATTCTACAATTGGTGAAACATTAAGTTAAACACAAAGTAGTACGTAAGATTCCTACACAAGCCATCTACTTCAATTTTGCTTGTCCCACCCATAATTAACCAGAACTATTGAACCACTTTTGGTACATACCAATTGTACACTCTTTCAACGAGTGACAATAGCTTGAAGCATTTGGGACCATGAGTGTCTTGGACTGGCCAGGCACACAGCTAAAAGTAGCAATGCTATAAGGGAATATATTGTTTGCTGACATTTCATGTTCAAGGTGCACCCTTGACTAACTTGGTTTTCAGTAGTAGATGGTATTACTAATGCTGCCATGATGGTTTGTTGGTTGGCCAGGGTTCGCACCACCGACGAAAATGTTTGTCGTGTCTCTTCTCTTTCTCTTTCAATGGCCTACTCTCAAGGGCCTCTGGATTCTCCTTGTCCTCTCCTCTTATCATGGACCATGAAGTGGGCATGTCCCACACTCTCTTCACTTGGTCCTTGTTCTAGCTTTGGTGATCTAATTTCTTTTTCTTTCTTCCTTTTTCATTTTCCCATACTTCAA
The DNA here is from genome assembly GCA_023621385.1 of Quercus gilva. Lineage (NCBI taxonomy): Eukaryota > Viridiplantae > Streptophyta > Magnoliopsida > Fagales > Fagaceae > Quercus > Quercus gilva. Next base: position 58,892,320 of record CM042476.1, on the reverse strand, counting down.
ATTTTCTTCTTCATATAATGATCAATGGAGAGTACTTTTTCTTTTTCTAAAATACGTACTACATTTCTTTTTAGAAAGTTAGATAAAACCCATTACTTTAATAAAAATAAAGGTTAAGAAAGCCTTCATGCACAAAAAGTAAATTACAATAAGGTGTCACCATTTTACAGGACACTGCTCAAACATGCTGGCTGGACTGGTTTCAGTAGTCAGATTAAACTCATTAAAGTATCCATTAAGCTCAGCTTATCGGTGGAAATATTAGAATGAATTGGTTTTGCTGTAATTATTTAAGCAGAAATAACATACCTGCTATCCTTGTTGGAGATATCAAGATTAACCATGGCTCAAACCTATTGTAATTACCTCAGCTATTACTAAGAGTAATTGTGGGTGGGTAAAATATGGACAAGGCCACTTTGGTAACTTCGCCTAGCAGGGCCGGTACTTGATGACCTACCTACCAGGCTACCGCCAGATTGGTGCCCTCCATCTACGCTGTTGAACTACAATACTTGTATTGCCATGATATAGCTCTATCCTAGCTAGGGTTAAATTCAATTGACTGCCAATTAAATTCTTTACAAATACTCTTAATGGGCCCATTGTAAATCAATAGTTAATATAGTAAGACTATTCATATTGGTTTGGTCAAAATTTTCTCTCTATTATGGACTAATAACTTATTAACTTATTTTTTGGATTTTAGCTAATCACTTTTCAAAACACACACATTCGATGCTTTATATTCTAAACTCTATTTTATTTTAATAATCATTTTTTTTTTTTGTTTCTCCCTACTCATCTCCTTCTATCTCAATCTAAAACACACATTAGGGAGATGACGCAACTCTGCCAACAACCTATATATGAAGTTGACCAAAGAAATTTTCCTCCAAAGCAATATATTTACCTTTTTCACAGTTTCTCAATCACCAAACTCAGCATATGGGGATAATTATGGTTATCATAATCTTAATTCGGATCTTAGGATCTTACAATTCTAAGATCCTATTTCCCTAAACCATCATTGATCTCATTAAGATCTCTACTAAGGTCAAATCCATGTGGGATCCCGATTTGGATTTTAAGATCTTATATGATCCCGATCCTATAACGATACTAAAGATCTTGTGATATAGGATTCCGATCTGAATAATTATTCTATGTAGTTAACATTGAATTGCTTGTTTGAAATAGATTCATAAAGGTCTCATGTTTGAAGGCATTTCTGCTTATCTATCAAAAATTGTGGCATCAAGGATGGTGATCAGATTTGTGGCAGGTTTCCTTTTAGATGCGAGAAGATATTTCCTATTTGCAGCAAGTGCAGAGAAGGAGATCGGGCACTTCACACCAAGAGAGGTGAAAAATTAATAAAACATTATTTTGACTAAGCTACAGTGTTATTTATTTTTAGAGAAGTCCTGTAGTTAACTATAATTTTAGTAAGGGCTGCTAGTCCCATGTGGATGTTCTTTTGGTTTATTATGCAAATTTAGGTTGAAATGCTATTATAGTTAGTTAAGAGCATTCACATTAAATGTGCTAAAATAGCTAAAATTCTTTTTAGTACCCAAAACCCTAAAAAACCCACTACGTCAATGGTGCCAAAAGTCAAAATTTTTAACACTTATCTACAGCAAACTGCCATTTTTGACACTTTATTGTATTTAGATGGCAAACACGAAAAATATTATTTAAAAGAAAGTTAGAAAAAGAGAAACTTGAGTGGTAAAAGAAAGAATAAATTTAAAAAAAAATAAAGAAAGAATATTTAAATGAAATGGTAAAAGAATAGAGTATCGATTTTTGGTGTATTATAAAGTGGGGTATTAAAATATATAAATTAAGTAGTTTTTTAAGTTGCTAGTCAAATTTAGCTTTTAGCAACTTAAAAAGTTAAATTTTTTAGAACCTTTGATGTGAATGCTTTAAAGACATAATCTCCTAGGCTTTTCCACCACATTAATCTTTGTTTTCACTTTCTCTTCTCTCGCTCTCACAATCTAGACAACAACTCAAAAATTTTATTAGTCTCTTAAGAGTTGAAGCACTCCTTGAACCAATTATCGACTAGCCACTAGAACGTTATCCACAACTGATATCATAATGACTTAGGCCCCCCTATCCCAGCTGGCCAGCCCAGTCAAGAGCCCTAAGCCCATGTAACTCTAAAAAAAATGTAAAAAAAAAAAAAAAAAAAAAAAACCCAGCAAAAGAAACCAAACGGAGCAAAGTAATAAGCAAAAATGAAGGAAAAAAGAACAGAAAAGAGAGAGACCCATTGCAGACCCAGTCAAGCCGTCGCTCGAGCTGCCACATGCAAGAGAAATCCATCACAGACCCGTCACTGTCTCAACTGTCGACTTCGCATTCCCAAACGGAAAACGGCCACATCAACGCCGCCGCTGTCGCCACGTGAGACCCGTCCCTGGCTCAGATTCACGGTCAAATGATGAAGACTAAAAGTATGAAAGAATATTTGAGTAAAGAATTAATTTGAGATCCTGGCATTTCTTCCTTGGTGAGATACTATAAGGAAGAGATTTGGTTGCGAAAATAGAAAAAAGAGATTTGATGGTAAAAGTGAAACACGTGCTGAGCAGCGAAGAGATTAAGGAAACTTATAGGAAACTTCCTACTTAAGAAATAATCCTATATTCTTCTTTATTTACAAGATTGCCATAAGTAAATAGTAAGTTAAAAATCTTATATAAAATGTGAATAAGAATATAAGATTATAAATAAATATTTTTTTAAATCCCACCTTATTTAAGATTTCTAAAAAAAATTAAATTAAATTCATTATTTTATATATATATTTTAAGAACCCCGAAACAACCTGAAACGGGCAATAATAGAGACAAGTAATAGAAAGAGGAATATTGATTCAACTTTCAAGGAATAAAAATGGTAAAGTTAGGAAAAGTGCTTGTGGGTAGTGCATAATAAATTCATAGTGTCGAGTTCCATTTTGTATTAAGAAATAATAGTGTTTTGTGTCTTTTGTTTTTATTGATAGACGTTTGCATTTTAATATATTAAGAAACAATGATTTTGTGTATTTGTATTGGTTGATAGTTTGTTAATAATATATGGATGCGCATTTGATTTTTTTTTTTTTCTTTTTTGCGCTTATTTCCGGCCCTCCCTAACTTGAAATCCTGGGTCCGTTCCTAATTTTGAATATCACTATGATAGTCATATGTTCACTCACGACTCTTTCATTTGCATATATTATCTTTCCAACAACTATTGCAACCATCATCTGATTACCTACGTCTGTTGTCGTTAACAAGTTACTTGTGTTCCATTCTTCATTGAACTTCGTCCTCTACACATCTAATCCAATCTAACATGATCATATTTTCCTTAAAGAGTCTAGCTTTCCAAGCTTCTTGTCTTGATTTTGAGGAGGATGTTAAAAGATATCAAAACCCAAGACTCAAGCCGATCGTTGATAGGCCAGATTTAATGTACTAGCATTACTTGTGCAATTGAACTACAATACTTACACTACATATCATACTCTAACCTAGGGTAAATCTATGGTTAGTTTCAATTTGGTCTCTCTCTCTCTATGTATAGTCTTTAAAGGGTTTTCATTATAAAGGTAAGTTGTCAGGCCAAACTACATTAATGTTTGCTTTTGTTTTCTCTTTCCCTTATCTCAATCCCAAAAATAAGTCTAACATTAATGATGAAGCATTTGGTTAGGGTGACAAAAGCAAATATATTTTGCATAAATCTGGCATAGAAACACTATGCAGTATATTAGTTTGGAACTAATTCTCCAAAATGATTGAGAATCAAAAGATGCCAAGGGATACAAATAATAATGGGATGGACAGAAGCATAAAATAATTATAAAATATCTAATGTACCTTTTTTTTTTTGAGAAAAATATCTAATGTCCCTTTAATCCTTGTTTTCTGAACAAATCGTTGCTTTGTTTACTAAAAAGTAGTTTTGGCCAATAAAGAGTGGACGTGAAATCTTTAATCATAATGCAAAATAGTGGAAGTTGTCCTCGAGGAGCTCACTCAATTATTATTATCTAACGAAAGCATGCCACATTCATCAGTATCCCTCTCTTGGACACGGGCAATGATCTTACGAAACTTATTCACGAGGAACACAACTGCTCATAGTCACGTATTAATTATAGATAATCTTGATATAAGAATAATAATAATAATTAGTCGCTAACTCGTGTTATGCACGAAAACTTACCTATTTGTGAAATAGACAAATAATTTTATAAAATCTTAAATGATTAAGAAATTACAACATTATATGATTTGCTCTTGTATGACTTCAATTTGCGTTACAATTTGATGAAGAAGCTATTGCTTGAATCTGCAATGACTTACAAAAAAATTGTTAGACAATTTTAGATACTGCAAAAAACTAACTCAAAAATTCAGATATTAAAAAAATATTAAAGAATCAGATGATTTACTGCTTAGAAATTATTGGAAAAAAAAATGACTAAACAATAATGAAATATAGGAGAAAGATAAGTTACATTCAAAAGAATAATTCATGATTATAACTATTGAAAGGAATCAAAAAATTTAGAGCTTACAAACTATAGATAAAATATATATGTGTGACTACTCAACAAAGAAATATAAAAGAAAGATGTGTTACTGTTACTGTCAAAAGAATAATTCAGATATTAAAACTTTTGAAATGCCAAAAAATATTAAAGAATCATAAGATTTACTTCTTATAAATTTTTGAAACAAAACAAAATGTATATGATTACATAATAGAGAAATATAAAAGAAAAATTGATTACCTTTAAAAGAATAATACATAGTATAATCATTGAAATCTTCTAAACATGTTCAAATTAATATTGCAAAACTAACACAAATTCAAATGTAAAAACTTCCAAAATGCCAAAAAAGATAAATAATTAAAGAATAAGTTATTGAAAAAATTCAAAAAATATATGACTATTCAAAAGAGAAATATAATAAAAAGAAAAAAGTATACGAATCCATAAAGCAATAAGTTTTAAATTTTAACAGGTCTAAACTTTAAACAATGAAAAAAAATTATATAAAGTCACAGGCATAGGGTTTGGTGGTTCATGTCTGAAAATCACTTTTTAAAAAATATATGAAAAACCATAAAATAATTTTTTTTTTTTTTAACAAAGTAGAGGAAAAGAAAATAACAGAAGAAGAGCTCATACCTCTACTCGGTTTTAAAAAAAAAAATATTAGGGTTTGCACTACTTTTATAGTGTTCATGATTAACCTCGCAAATTTGGAGATAAATTACCAACGTTTGAGTTTGAGTTTAAGTTGGACTTGTTAAAGAGATAGAGTTTCAATCTTTGTTAAGTTTGGATTTTGACTGTTAATATCAAAGATTAGTCCTCCTCAAGTTGAAGTTGATATCGTTAATTAAAAAAAGTTAAATAATTTTGTTTTTAAAAAATAATTTTGTTTAAATATATATATGAGTTTACTCTCTCTCTCTCTCTCTCTCTCTCTCTCTCTCTCTTTGTATATACATAGAGTTTTTTTTTAATTGAGTTTTTCATGGTTTATTTATATTAATTAGATTTTTTGTCTTTTGCACAACATTAACTCACCCAAAACAGAAATAAAAAAAGAAAATAGATAAGACACATAGTACAAAATCAAACAACAATTAGAATTGTAAGGGCGCAGCTTGGTCCTAAGCTCAAGAAGTAGTTGGATTAGGGCCCAAAGAGCCCAACACAATGAATTTGTAGAGAGTGGGCTTAAAATTTAGGCTTCAATTGATCAAATAACGCGCATAATGGATTAAAGATAGTAAGAAAGCAAAGAAAGACAAACTCTATGTAAAGAAATCATTCATCGGCAAAATCCGAGGAGAGTAGTCCTTGAATATATTTCTTTTAGACTTGGATACAATTTCAGTTCTTGTTACTACAGTGTTTTCTCTACAGATTCTCCGATCTCCCATCGTTGGAGGATCTCTCTCACATTATATATCCTCTTTTCGCTGATCCTGGTCCTCTATTTGTTGATTATGTAGGCCACTACTCGAGTGCTTGTCCCATCAGATGCCCTCCCCAGTCTTCTGTGAGTTGCAGCAACCAAGACAGCACTATTCAGGGGTTTTCTCCACATAAATGTGACCAAAGGGTTCGGTGAGGCGCAATAAATGTGATGGCAGCTTCCATCCTTCCAATCACGTCAGGGCTAACCCCCTCTTTGAAGCTCTTTCTACACAGTGTGGCCCCCCTCTGGTTTTACCGTCCGAGTGCATGGACTCCTCGGCTATGGGTATGACACGTGGCACTATTACCTTATTAAATTTCTGTGCCCCACAAGAATCTAATCGGATATTCTCTCAACTTTGACTTTATATCTATATATATATATATATATATAGATGTGTAAGAGAGAAATTAAAAAAAAAAAAAAATTGAAAAGGTAAAAAAAAAAATTAAAAGTGAAAAGGTAGAATTTAAATAATAAAAAAAAAGGTGAAAAAGTTCTTTTGCACCTACAATCTTTGTTCTTGATGTTTATTGTGCGCCAGAATTAACACTAATTGTGGTTAATTAGGTTTAGTCAAACATTTTTCTTAACCATTACTAAAACAACTCATTTCTTTACATAAGTTAAAATGAATTTTAAGCTTACCCCTATTTAACAACATGGGGTCAATAGTTTCCCTCCTTATCTGATAACCAGGCCCAAGGGACATCCTAAGCTTGCTATAAAACCTCTCATTTAATCTTGCATTAAAAGCTCTCCAAAAAAATATCTCTACAAAAACTCTCCCATACTCTTAATTATTCCCTCAACTACCATATTACATACAAACCTTCTCTGCAACTTAAGAGAAGCATAATTAAAGGGCTTGGTGTGAACATGCTAGCACAATAGAGTCCTCTCTCTCTCTCTAATTTTCATTTTTGCTCTATATATGTAACAGTTCAAATATAACCATTATTCATATGTTTTCCATCTTTTTGTTGTCTAGCACCTTTGGAGTTTGGACTCGTCTATGTAATGCACCACTAGCCTCTACTCTTTGTGTATTAAAATTTTAGACATGACTCTCTTCATTTTATTACACATATTGAACCAAATGGGTATTTGGGCTAATTTTCCCTTACCACAAATCGACCCAAAAAGTTGCTTGTACTTCAGGTAAAATTAGCTAACTTGGTTTTTCTACGAGTACGATTAGATATTATAAATTTGGATTAGAGTTATAAAACATATTTGAACCTTGATAAAGATTGAATATTTATTCAAAGTTTTTTCAAAATATCCAATTAATTGTCCGCGGAAAAATCTTGTGTCTACTTTTCTTAACTTCCCAAAATATCTAATAAATTGTTAAAAAAAGAAGAAGATAAGAGTATATGAAAAATGTTAAAATGAAAATTGAATTTGAACTCCTAAATTTTATCCCCTTTTATTTTATAACTTTATTCAGGTTTTATAGTTATCTCATCCTAAATTTAGGAATGATAATTCTTTACAGTTTTTTTTTTTTTTTTTTTTTATCAAAACTATAACCACTTATAAATTCTTTTAAAAAAAAAAATTATTCAAACTCTTTGAATTGAGAATCAAGTCAAACCTCAAACCACTTGACCCAGTATGGATAAAGTTGTTGTGAGGAGACTTATATTAAAAACTAGAAATTTGCTTGGTCTACGTTATAAATATCTCATACCTCCACTCTATAATGAAAACAATCGGAATCTTCAAATAGAAACGTGATCATTTTTATTTAAAAGAGGTTCAAACTAACGATAACTTCTATGATTAACGTCATGTTTCCAATTAAATATAAAACGTTCATATTAGATGGAACTTGGGAGTAATATAATCCAACATTTTCTTTATTCGATTTGAGGCAAGACTTCCTTCTCTTTTTGTTTTCTTCTTCTTCTTCTTCTTCTTCGACTTTCTTCGTCTTCTATTTCTTCTTCTCAAATCCCACTCTCCCTGTCCGTATTCCAAGTATCATAGTTTCAAAGCAATTTCTAATACTAGAAAGACCAAGTACATGGTCAATAATGACATAACGATTTTTTTTTAATCAGCATTGATAGTATGAAGCGTGAACTAATATATTTCATTTATTTAATCTGTGTTAACATTTAAAATAAATAAAAACTAACCTGTTTGATTATAAGACTCAGTTATAACTCATATAATTAAGGGTCCAATTATCTCAATTGGTAAAGTCTCTGATGGTTGAATAAAAAATCTAGGGTTCAATATCTAACTACACCAAAAACCAATTGGTGTCTTGGTTTGATGTTAAAGAGTACAATCGTCAGAAGCGGACGCTATACATTGAAACTCTATTAAATAAAAAATAAAAAATTATTACTATTCATGCACTGTAGCGATACTATTCACGCACTATAGCAGCACTGTTCACGGGAACTACATCCACTTTATTCAAAAAAATTATTAAAAATGGGTCTCATAGTACTATTTACACATTTAAAAATTATTTTACTACAGTATTTTTAGTTTTTAATAAAATAAATTATATCCAAACGGACCCTAAATAACATGTATTATAAAGGCATAAATGATTGTTAGAATTGAAGACCCAATTTCCACACGCTTTCCCAATTGCAGCACGTGACCCACGCTTGTAATTTTGTGGTCTACCTAGGATGGCTACCTTATTTTATTTACAAGAATTTTATCACCTCTTACGCGTGTATTAATCATTAATCATCATTCTATATATACGTTCTAATATAATACTATTTTATTATTATTATTATTATTATTATTATAATTATAATACAGTATAGAAGTTTCACCCTTTACGCAGCCTTCCACGAAACCAAATCACAATTCACCATTCATCACCGCCATATCTGCACCATCCAAATTCCAAAGTGGATCCCACCCAAAAAATACAAAACCATCCTTTATTTTATTTTATTTTATTTTTTATGGAAAATACAAAACTATCTGACACTACCGTCTGCTACTTCTCAAATGCCCACTATATAAATCTATAATTTCAAAACAAATTTTACAACGGAATTGCTAGGTTATAATTTTTTTTTTTTTTTTTTGAGAAGGAGGTAGGTTATAATATTGATTACTATATAGCATATGTTATATAATTTATAAGTTTATTATTTACATTATTTTTTATTTTTTATCATTAATAACTTGCTAATTTAAACTCAAATTGGGTAATTATTTGCAAACCAAACAATGTTATGAGGTACAATAAATGACATTGTTTTATTATTTATTAGTAATAACTTGTCACTTTAAGATCTGATCATTCAAATTCCATAAAAAAAAAAAAATATATCTGATCATTCAGTCCTTCTTAAACAAAGCAATATTGCATGCACAATAAATTTTCATAACGAATTTCAAAATTGAATTGCCAAATTATAATTGATTACCGTGTGGCTCTATCATTAACAACTTCTACTACCTTTACAGTCAAAAAAAAAAAAAATCTTAATAAATTTGTTTTGAATTTTGTTCCCACAGGTTAAGTCACAGGCTGTAGCTCTAGCACGTAGCTTATTTGTACTCCATTTATCACAGCCGAAACAGAAGCTTCCATCCTCTCTCCCTAGTGAAAATTCTCTATAAAAGCCTCTCTCACTCAAGCTAGCTTTAGCTAGATAGATAGGTAGATAGCTAAAAAAGCAACAAACAAAAGGAAAAGAAAAAATACCCACTTTCGATTAACGGAGCTCCATGGGTTTCCCAGTCGGGTACACCGAGGTTTTCTTCCCAAACCTCTTTCTCCAAGCACTTTCCCTTCTCGGTTTCATCAGAAACCTCATTTTCTCACTCTTTAACTTTCTGGGTCTCTCCGATTTCATCGAAACCGACACAATTTGGCTAGATGACCCGACCCGTACACCCGAACACAAACCCGTATCCGCTATGCTGATCAGGGAATTCTTGCCGGTGATGAAGGTGCAGGACATCGTGGCCGGTGCCGGCGCCGGAGACCCGCCGGAAAGCTGTGCTGTCTGTCTGTATGAGTTTGATGGAGAGGACGAGATCAGGTGGTTGAGGAATTGTAAGCACATTTTCCACAGAGCTTGTTTGGACCGTTGGATGGACCATGATCAGAAAACGTGTCCTCTTTGTAGGACCCAGTTTGTGCCTGAGGAGAAGCAAGATGAGTTCAATCAACGCCTCTGGGCTGCTTCTGGGGTTTCTGATTTTTACACTGAGTACAGTGAGTACAATTTGGTTTGAGGGGGTTTTTTATTTTTGGGAGAGAGAATTAAGAATTTGGGTTGGTGGGATTATTGAACATTTTGATAGAAAAAAAAAATGTATATAGGGCATGAAAACTTGGTACGCAAAAATAAAATAGAAAAAACGATATGAAAATTTTAGGACTTTTTTTTTTTTTTTTTTTTTTTGGCTCTAACAGAAGTATTTGAGAAGATTGCTTTAACAGAAGTTGATAACTTTTATGTGATGTTTCTAATTGTGAGATTGGAATACAAAGGTTCTTTGATGAGAATTTACTATTTAACGCATGGATCTTCTACTATTTTGGGGAAATAATTTGTTTTGTTCTTTTTTTTGTTTTTTGTTTTTTTTGTTATATCCAAGGTAGTAAGTAATTTTAGCTGCACATATATATATATATATATATATATAAAATATGGGAAATGCTAACGAGTGCCCTTAGGGCACTCTTTAAGAATCTATTTTAAGAAAGTTTTTATAGGAAAAGAAAAAAAAAACAATTAATGTTTTGACAGTTTTTTTCATTTCCCATAAAAGTGATGTTAAAAATTTCTTAAAATAGATTCTTAAAGAGTGCCCTAAGGGCACTCGTTAGCATGACCCATAAAATCTAATATTAGGAGCTCATAAAAATTGTTCTGTTATACTTATGGGTTATTCTTGATTTTGAAGCCCACTAGGTACTCTGTCGGTAAAAGATACACTACTAGGGGTGGGTTATTCTTGATTTTGAAACCTGCTAGGTACTCTGTCGGTAAAAGATATATTATTAAAAGTGTATTTAAATACTGTTTGTTAGTTGGAAATTAAAAATTTATTATTAAAAATATTATAGTAAAATAATTTTTAAATATATAAATAATACTGTAAAACTCAAATTTATATTAAAATTTATATTTGGATGATTTTTGTGGATCCGTGAATAATTTTATGAGACTTATATTTTTTCAGCAAAATGCATAAAAACACCAAACACTCCTCAATCGCACACTAGAAGAAAATTTTAGAAAATGAAATCTAAAAATAGATTTCAATATGAACTTTTCTCCTCTTTTTTTTTATTTTTTTGGAGAATTCATTACGCATTTCTCTGTCTCTCTCTCTTACCTTGTAATACTAATAAACATCGAAATTTTGAGAAACAATTTTTTTTTTTAAGAAAGTGAGAAACAATTAGTTGAGCTGAGATTGTAGTCATCATTCAATTAACATCTCTTTATGTTGATAAAAGAAATCATAAAAAGAAAAAGCAATGAGCAATCATCTCTCTGCAATTACTATTCATTCCTCTCAAATTCCTTTCACATGAAAACTGCTGTTGCTTACGTATGGGTTTGTAGAATATAAAACTACTTTTTTTTTTTTTTTTTTTGGATAAGCTGTAGATTAGAAAACCACTTTGTTAAATTTTATTCCCATCTATGTGAACAGAAGCATAGGATTATTAATATTTTATTGATTTAATTGCTTAACGCTACAGTTGGAGTCGTTCTCAATGTTGGGGCAGGAAAAATAACGATTTGTTCGGATCTTGTCTGTGCCAGTTGATATTAATTGGCCATGTACTAATTTTTACGATAACAATTAATGTTCCCTTATTTTGTCTCTGATTGGGTGAGTTTCAGTTAATTAAATTGGTAAAGTTTTTTATGGTTAAAAAAGAGATTTTTAATTAATTCTTACTTATATCTAAAATTGATTGGTGTCTTGATATGATGATAAAGACATATTTAGTCTGATAATAAAAACATATTATTAGGAGCAGACTCTATAAATTAAAATTCTCTTATAAAAAATAAAAAAAAAATTTACTAATACTTATTTTTGGTCCTCATGATTTTTTTTTTTTTTTTTTTTTATGGAATTTGGTCCCCGTGATTTGTTTATTGAATTTGTGATATTTAGCAACTCACAGAGCTGCTTCATTTTTAACATTCATTAAAGGAATGATTTAAAAAAAAAAAAAAAATCATTTTTTGGAAAAATTTTAGTTTACATTGTAAACTAAATAAAAGTATACAATAGTACATTTTTTACAAATGCACACAACATTGTACACATTTGTTTAGCCTATGATATAAGATTTGTATTAATAATACAATGTAAACCTACAATTGCTCTAATTTTAATTTATAATAATACCAAATAACTTATTTTACTTTTTCTCAAATTTTTCTAGACGGAAGCTACAATTAATTTTGATTATTATACACCAAATTTGAATTTAGACTGAAAGTTGATTCAATGTAGATTGAATTATCCATGGATAGGGATCAAATTACTCTTTAAATAACTTTTTAATAATGTTATACTATTTAATAACATTTTATTGAATTTATATTTTAATAACATTTGATTAAATGTTCTTTTTGTTTTTTATATACATAAACTCTAAATTTTGTATTAATCAAATCTTATTTACAATCTAATTCATAAATTCGTTATTTATGTATATTTTAAAACTTGAAAATTTTAGATATTTTATAAATAAGATAGTTATCGCTCTCTAATAATCTTGTACATTAGAAAATGAATGGTTTTGATTTACTTATTTGCTTAAATTGCACAAAAGTGCAGTTATACTTACAAAAATTGAGGGATGCTTTAAAAAAATTGTGCACAAAAATAAATAAATAAATAAAACAACCAAACAAAATACAGGAGGAACATTTTTTTTTTCAAGCTTATTTGTTAAAAGTTAACAAAGATACAGTTATACCTAAAAAAAAAGCTTTATATAAAAATATAATATAAAAACTAAAGAAAATCTCCAAAAATCTTGCGCATATCCTGTTTATTATTTAAGTCATTGGATAAGTGGAGGTATAAAAGTGAGATGTTGACAAAAAGCAGGACATCAAAATGCACCGGTTTCTGTATCTAAATCCTGATTATTATAATTAATAAATCCCCTTTTCTTTTTGCAAAGGTGGGATTAAAGATTCAATAACAGATCTTCACCTTTAAAGCACTTTTTAATTAGGTGGTTGTTTATGTTATTTCTCAGTGCTTGAAAATTTTGAAAGCAGATTGGGGGTTCAAGCAAGCCTTCAGAGTAACAGAGCCTGAGATAGAGATGGGTCAAGCACAGAGTCCAAGTTCAATGTCTATATATCATGGAACTTGATTAGGCTCCCACCACCACGTTTTAATGCCTTTCTCAGTGTTTCTCTATCTCTCACAATGGAGTGTGGTCCATCTCTCTCAATTTTAGGATTTGTTTGAGATCTGTTTATCTTACCGAAATTGAAATTTTTTTGCTGAAAAGTACTATAAATAAATGTAAAAGTCAGCTGAAATAGTACATGAGACTTATGAATAGTACCAAAAAATATAGTGGGACCCATGAATAGTAGCAAAAATAATTTTTTTTTTTTTTTTTTGAGAAACAATAGCAAAAATAAGCTAAATAGTAAAATAAGCTAGTTTTTTAATTTGGAGCCAAACACACGCTTAACTAAATAGCTAAGCTTCAGGAAGATATAGCCTGCACTATACCATGATAAATTCATTGCACTAAGCTTCCCTTTTAATTACTATGATTCTGTCTTGTGGGAAAGTAAACCCAAACACACATGCTGTATAATAAAAATTTCTAGATAACTGACTTACACAATTTATTATCATATACTTAAGTAAAAATCCCACATTAGGAGGCTCAAACAACTGATTAAGAAAGTAGGGGTTAAGATGAGACATTCTAGGATGCACAAACCATTTTCCCGAGGTGTAGGGAGTAAGTGAGAAAAGAAAAAAAAAAATACAACATGGCTCTCTCTCTAGTTCTTCCCCAGATTTTTCTCTTAATATTTCCTAACCCCCCACTTTGTTGCAGCCTCCTCCCCTTTTATAGGCATTTCTTCTTCTCTTATTTCCCCAGCTGGCCTGCTTCCAGCCATATTTTGGGATACTTGTCACATCCCCCCTCGGTTTTACCCACCTTTCATCATAAAATAAAACTTTTGGGGGTGTCTGCATTGTTAAGGTTATCCTATATGCAGTCAACGTGGAAGAAATTAGGTAGAGAACCTCTCATTAATGAAGAGATGACTGTCTCTGTGATCCTTATCCTTTCAGGATGTTTCTTGAGACAAATCTGGTGAAAGTAGCATCGGGGATTAAAAAGGAAACAATTACCCGCAGTCCCATTCTTTTCCATTGAAGGGCCATCCATGCTTATTACCACAGATAAGAGTTTTGGTATTGGCGTCTAACTCGGATCTCCACGAGAATTGCTCTAGTGAGTTACTCGTGACTCATCAGACGCCTTAGCCTTGTATCCACATTGATGGGCCTAGCTTATTTTTTCAAGTATGACCTTCTGGCTTTTGGGCCTCGACCCAAAATCAAGTTCACCCCCCCCCCCCCACAATAGCCCCCCACGATCTCTACGTCATTAGAGCATTCTCATCAGCTCTGTTATAAAAAATGTCATTTTGACACACCAAAAGCCTACTTTATTATTTTAACACACCATTTTACAATTCACCATTTATCACATCTTCTATTCTTCAATTCTATACATTAATATAATATATACCAATATTAAAATGACATTAAAAAAAAACCAACAATATATAAAAAACACAACCCAACCGCATTCCACACGCCCACCCACTGTCGTTGCTAACCCATCCACTGCCGACCCACCCACCCACCCGCCTATCAACACCCCACCATCGTCTCACACTAGAACTACCACAGCAGAACACCAAAACCACCACCACCACCACCATAGAAAAACAAAAACAACAAAAAACACAAAGATCGGCATTAGAGATCGGCGATCTGAGAGTGTGAGGTGGACGGCGATCTACCCATCCGAACCCACCCATCCAACCACAGCCAAAAAAAGTGAACGGAAAAAAGAAAAAAGGAAAAAAAAAAGAACCCAAAGTGGAATAGAGAAGATAGATGATCTGCGGCGTCTAGTGGTCGCTTTGGTGAGATCGGCGGCATCAATTGGTGGCCTTTGGTGATCGGCATGCTATGGAAGAGGAATAGAGAAGACAGAGATGAAAAGACAAAGAGAGAGATATATCTGTGAAGAGGAGAGAGAAAAAGTAAATAAAAAAATAATATAAATTTTTGGCATTGTTGTCTATATCGTCTCATATTTGAGACGGTTTTGCAGCAGTGTGCCAAAATTTTTGGCATTTGAAACACCTCATGAGGCTTATATTTTGGGGTTTGGTGTGCCAAATGCCAAAAAATTGGCATATGGCACACCTGCTACGAATGCTCTTAATGCTGAGGTGGAGATCGTGGCCTAAGATAAATGGGGGGTAATCATTAATTGTCATTGATGGTAGGTGGCACCATGAGGCATTAATTTCCCCGAATGTGCCTGGGTTTCCCCCTCCCAGATGATTGACATGGGTATTTTTAGGCGGCCAGATGAAGGTTTGGGGAATCGAGAGGGTGCGGGAAACCAAAAGTCATTCTCTGCCGTTTCGAGCTCCTCGCTCCCCTATATATAGGGGAACTCAAACCAGTTTCAGAGTTCTCATTTCTTTCTCTTCCTAAATTTCCCTCTAAGCTTCTCTTTGCGTTTGTCCTTAATTCCCTCTTTCTTTCAATATATAGATTTTTCCAATTACCTTCAGGGGATGCCAAGTGCTTTGTCCACAGTTAGTAAGTCTTTTTTTATCTCTTCTCCTTTTTTTTTTTTTTTTTTTTTTTTTTTTTTTTTTTTTTTTTTTTTTTTTTCCGGTCTGTCTGTGGGTTAGGATAATGGGTAAGTTTAAATCTATGGTAGGTACGCCTGAGAGGTTAGCTAAGTTTAAGAGAGTATACGAGATTCCCAAGGACATAGAGGTGAGTTATTACTCTGAGTCAAAGGTAGAATTCTCGAGGGGGGAAGGATGAGTTATTATTCCTCTGGTAGCTTTCGTAAAGGGTGGGGTTAGGATCCCTATAAGTAGATTATTAACCAATTTTTTAAGGCATTTTATAGTTTGCCCAGACCAATGTACCCGTAACGTGTTTAGAGTAGTTAGTAGGAGGTTGACTATGTCCTCTAGGACGGAAAAGGATAAGATCAACAATGCCATCATTGACTTCTTCCTTTGACTGGGCTTTTTGTTGATTGACTGAACCCGAACTTCTTTTCCAATCCAAGCAACCTACATGATCAAGTCTTCACGTAGTTAGTGTAAACAAGCTTAATAAAAGGCTTGGCCTTAATTTAACTTAGCATGATATCAACTATGCATATAATTTCCAGGATAGCAAAACCTCGGTGTTTTACATTAAAACCCGGCACAGGGAGGTTAGACTTATATTGGGTATTTGAGATTTCGACAAAGAGATAGAAGGGGACTACCTGATCATCTTGGGGAATTGGTGTTCTGACAGAATCCACTGTCCTACGACCATGGGTAGAGCAGGTGGGTAAAGATTATAGGAACTTCCTTTACTTTTCTCTTTTTAAATGCCTGTGCAGTTTATCTAATTTCATCTCCCGTACTAATTTTTGCCTTATTCGCTAAGTTTTTCAAAGGACCATGCATTTCAAAAGAAAAGGCAGCTGATCAATTTTATGGAATTGAATAGGCTATTGAGGTCTCTAATATACGCTTATTCAAACGGAAAACTTCGGGCTGCATATCTCATCCTTGGATATACTCCCATATATTGGAACTTCCAAAGCATGGGAAGAGCAATACACAGAAGGACCCGTTGCTCCTATACAACAACATCAGAGTAAAAGGATACGTTCTATCCCCGACTGAGAGAGCATGGAAGGAAGAAGGAAGAAGGCGTAGCAACTCCCCCCATCCTTTTACCCTAGTAGACCTTAGGGTGATGGTTCCTATTCCTACTAAATGCCCATGCAGGAGAAGAAGAAAAAGAACGGGAAATTCTTCCTCGCAAAGTCCCCAAACCAATACCCAAGTATCCAATGCTCCTACTACTCTTCCTGCCGAAGGCAATACGGTTGAGATGTCTTATCAGAGGTCTTAGGTCACCCTTAGCCAGGTTTTGGCTAATCCCTTTACAGCTCAAGTCCAAAATCCACCTATTCCTCAAGGTCATGCCCCCTTTACTCCCACCGTTCCACAAGTTACCTTAGTGTCTACTATTCCACCTTGAGGATCACGAGGTGGACGAAAATGTCAAAGGGAGGAAAAGGGAAATTTAGGGCCCCAAGTGACGGTCCTTGACCTTGAAAGCTCCCCAATTGAGGAAGGTGGTGCTCCCGTAGACATTGCGGGGGTTTCGGCCTATACCAGGACCTTCATGATGGACGAGGAACCTCTTCTTGCCATGGACAAAGTCAGGCCCTAGAAGGAGGGCTGCGGGGTCATATGGCTGAGTGCGTGGGTAAAGCACTCCTCTTCCTAAAAGACATGAGTCACTGGGAGCAGTAGCAAGATGATGCCCTCCTTCTTACTATGAAGATGGAGGCAATCATGGTAACCTATTTGCCCTTTTACTTTCTTTTCTTTACCCTTAAGCTACTTTTGTTTCTAACTCCTAGTTTGCAGGGCTGTCAATGTTTCGTGGTGGTGGAAAGCAGGTACTTGGCAACTAAGACCAAGTTGGAGGAGCTGACCAAGGATAACAAAGATCTTCTCAATAAGATTCGGACGTGATGAATAAGGTGTCCAAGTCCGAGAAGTTTTGCTCAGAGGCCGAGAAAAGTACTAAGGTCATAACTGAGAGGAAAGAAGCCTTAGAGAAAAAGCTCCAGGAAACCAAGAAAGACCTAGAGGCCAAGACTGTCAAGCTGAAAGCCTTCGTAGCAACGAATAATGAGAAAATACAAACTGCCTACTACCAAGGCCAAACCGATTACATTATCTCCGTGAAGCCTGAAATGTAGCAGAATCTTCAGGTCTATTTCACTAAAGGGTGAACCACAACTTTGGACAAAATGTAAATGGAGACTACCTCTACTCTATGGTAGGCTGACAGCATTCTGATTCCATCTGAGTTGATAATAATCCACTATCTTGAGATCCAGGCTATCAGTAACAATGAGTCCCTAGTGAGGGAGGTCGAGGACCCAACCGTGACTATGCTAGTGGTGGGTAAGGTGGCAAGTTCTGCCGTGGAGCCTTTCTCTGGGGGCACGACTTAAAAGTTTTTCGATCCAAGCTTTTCCTCTTTTTATATATTTATTTATTTCTTTTTTATTTCTTGCTTTTGTGTGCCCTGTTTGGAGGGCTAATATTGTAAGTGGGCAACTTTTTTATTTATATATGGGGTATTCATATAGTTGTGTACTTCTTAAATATTCACTATTGTTTGTTGTTTTATCATCTGTGGTCAGGCATAAGTTTATTCATGATATACCGTAGTTTAGAATGTTCTCTTATCGTCACATTATGGATGCGCTTGGACCCCTTTATGCTTTCAAAGGAATTGTAAGGCTTGATGCTTCGGGGTTCCTTTTTTAGCCCCTTTTTTTTTTTTGTTAAGTCTTAGTCTTCTTCCTATGTTAGTGACCCTAGAGTCAGCCTAATGCAAAAAGTTTCAACTTAAGACCTACACAAGGAAAAGACAGGGCCTTATACCACAGGACTTGATAATTATTACTACGTATACGTATATACAGTTGTTTTCTTTGTTAAGTCTTAATTTCTCTTTCCGTTAGTGACTTTGGGGTCAGAGACAAAAAGTTCAACTTAAGACTTATCCGTGGCAAAGACAGAGTCTAGTACCATGGGATTCGCTATCCTCCTTTTTCATTAAGTCTTAATTTCCCTTTCTGTTAGTGACCTTAGATTTAGGCTAAGGCAGAAAATTCAGCTTAAGACTTACCCGAGGTAAAGACAAGGTCTAATACCACAGGATTTACTTCTTTGCATGATGATCTGGTTACCGCGGTCTGGATATCTGGCTAAATTTCACTGCTCCTTTGATTTAATAACAACAAACGGGAATAAAGTACAGTTACTCATATATTAGTTAAAAGTAATACTTCTTTAAATTAAATACGTTCCATGGCCTAGCTATAAGTCTTTCGTCTAGGTCTCCTAATCGATATGCTCCTATTCCCGCAATGGATGTTACCCGATATGACCTTTCCTAATTAGGTCCCAACTTTTTCCTATTATGGGATCTCTTGTGTTCCCCAAGACTTTTCTCAACACTAAGTCTCCTGGAATAAACTCCCTACACTTAATGCCTTTGTTGTATCTGCAGCTAATCTTTTGTTGATAATTGGCCAACTTTGCCAAGGAAACCTCACAATTTTCTTCCACGAGGTCTAGGTGCCTGTTGAGTAATTAGTCATTGCTTTCTTCACTAAATCTATTAGTTCGAGAGGTAGGTAGTCCTATCTCCACAGGAATTATCGCCTCTGTGCCGTAGGTCATTGAGAACGGGGTTTCCCAAGTTGACCTTCTTAGAGTAGTTCGATATGCCCAAAGCACGCTAGGTAGTTCTTTGGCCCATTTTCCCTTGGAGTCATCTAGTCTTTTTTTTAGACCATTCACAATAGATTTCTTAGCATCCTTGGCCTGACCACTGCTTTGGGGATAAGATGGAGTGGAATATCTATTAATGATGCCCAGCTCCGAGCAGTATTGTCGGAAGGCTTTAATGGCAAATTGCAGCCCGTTGTCTGAGAGTAGAACCTTAGTGTTGACACCCCATTTTGCAACCCGCATTTAACCTCACATGGAAGGTAAAAGGGTACTTTCACCTCAGAAATATGCATCTTGATTCTGGCCATTAAATCCTTAATCTCATTTCACCAAAATAATCTTGATGTTGTAACGATCAAATTGATTGGTCATGAGCCCTAATCGGACCACCAAATTGAAAGTTATCATCAAATCAATTTTTAATGGCTGAGATGCACTATCACAAATTGAGTCCGACTATACGTGATTATGAACAATTGATTCCAATTGGTTATAATTATAATCAATTTGAGATTAATGATATGTCATAATTTGATTGGTTAGGACTACATTTTATGGTGAGATTCCATACACCTAATTAATTTGATAATTAAACATTAATTATTCAATGAGTAATTTGTGCAATTATCTTTTAATTAGTGTCAATTTGGAACCAATTAAGTCTGAAATTGGAGTGATTGGAGCCATTTAATGTTAATTGGGAGCTAATTTGGGACCTATTAATGTTAATTGTGCTGAAACCATTTTCTAACAAATGACCTCTGCTCACTATTTCATCGATATCTCTCAGAATATTTTGAATCTGTGAATGAGGTTAATTTTCCCAGAAACTAGACATTCGGGGCTTCAATTTGAGCACAAGAATGAGACAATTTCGATCAGAATTGAGTCAGATATGATTTTTTGAAGTTAGCTCAACATGCTGTTATAGCAGTTACGGGAAAACGGAATTTTGGCTTGCTCCCCACTCCCACCAATCTCTCCATTTAATGCACCAGATTTTTCCCAAGGCTAAAATGAGGTCTAGGTTCATAATCTTTGTCAACCCTCATTAATGGCCTTCAATTCATATTCTCTCCACTACTACTATATAAACCCTCCCTCTCATTCATCCTTGGAGACACTAAAACCCCCTCTCTTCTCCTCTCTTGAGTTCTAGTGAAGTTGAGTAGTCTTGTCATATCTTGGTCTTCCTGAGACTCAAGGTATTGAGTGAGACTCACTCTTCCTCTCCTAACTCTTCTTTTCCCTCCACCCTTAGGGTCTCTACTAAGAGTCTCCTTCTCCATCACATGGATCTTGCATGAAGGTATAATCTCTTCCCTTAACTTGTTTCTTGTATTGCCATGATGAGAATTTAGGATTAAAGCATGATAGTAATCACTTAAATTTCCTTGAATATGTTTGAATGTTTTTATGTGTTCTTCAAATATTCTTGGTTGTTCATCACATATTCATGCATATCACTAGTTTTGATCTTAAATTTACATCAAAAATATGAAAAACATGTTTGTTTCATAATTCTTTCAAATCCTTGAATTTAAGTTATCACCATCCACACACATTCACTAGAATTTTATTTTTCAATCCAAATGCAATGTTTAATAAATTGAATTAGGATTTATCACATGCACACACATTAAATTCAACATGTAAATTGATTGACATATTGGATGATATGATATGATTGTTGGCCATCATAGTCTAGAAGACCGGTTTCACCGGGCAAGGTGGGTGCCTAACACCTTCCCACCTTGTAATATAGCCTCCGAACTTAGATCAAGGGTTAGTAGATCAAATGCTTATCCATGTAATTTTCGGTTTTTAGATTGTAACTAGGAAACAAAGCCATGTACTTTATCTTAAATTGTATCTAGGACCAAAGCCATGTAAATTTCCTATGATCAATGTAAATTCAAATTTCAAATTAATAAAATGAGGAATTTTTCAATTTTGGTTTTCTTATTTATCCCAATAATTAAATAAGTGGCGACTCCATTGTAAAACCCTTAATCTAAAGGGAAAATATAACTAGTCGAACCTCCATTTTGAGAGGCAATAACACGACTCTACCTATTCACATGGGTTTGGCCCAACATTCCTTAAAAAAAAAGGGGCCGGGGGCGCGGTCTCTCACAGTGGCGACTCCGCTGGGGATATTGAGGGCTAGGCTTCAATTAGGTTATGGTGGCCAACCATGTCATTGTTTGTTTGTTGCTTTTTGTATATAATATGTCTAATATGTCATTATTTTGCATGTCATGCATCATTTGCCTGAATGAAATTTATTTTATTTGTGTGCTAGCCCGGAAGCCCGATAGTATTAGCCGTGGATTGTGGTCTTCCTGAGACTCACATACCCAGCGGTGAACCTACCACCCACCGCGACAAGGATCATCATGGTTATGCCATGGTGGTTCATAGGGACAAACTATACCGTTCGGACCAACGCGGCGCTCCTGGCGTCACAAGTTGGGAGGTACGACGTCCTAGCTTGTGGGAACCTTTGACCTACCTTCTACCCATGTTGTAATGACCCATAGAACCTACCTTTAGGTCGGTCCATGTTAATTGCATTGCATTATGCATGTGTTTGGCCGTTGTTTGAACCATGATGAGCCCAAGTCCAACGCTTGAGCCCATCATGATTGTTTGAACCTTGTATGTTGTGAATGAACTGAAACCCAAAAGCCTATGATTGAACTCTACTTGGCATGAAGCCCAAAATTGTTTCTTGAATGAGTCTAAGCCCAACACTTGAGCCCATTTGAAGGTGTATAGACATGATCAACATTGAAGGCCAAAAGCTTACAAGATGCATGCCTTCCAAGTGTAAGCCCAAGCCATTTCAAGCAAATACCAAAAGATCAAAATCAAGGTTTAAGCATATCAAGCCTTAAGCATCCTAAATGGACCAAGAAGAAGCAAGTGGCCCAACTTTGTCTCACTCCATATTTGGTTTGCAACATCATGGTTAAGCTTAAATTTTTTTTTTTGTTTATTCCATGTCTCTATGTTTCTTTGAATTCAAAAATTTCACGTAGCATTTAATGAGCTTTGTTCATGTATATATATTAAGAAAAAAAATTCAAAAAAAAAATTCCAAGATTTCCAAATCTTTCCCAAAAAAAAAAAAGGAAAAAGTCTCCAGACTAGGGGCATTGAGCCCTTAAGTCATTTAAAAAAAAATAAAAAAAAAATTCTTTGAACTAGGGGCATTGGACTTCCTAGTGACTTTTTCAAAAAGACCCAATTTTTTCTTTCAAGATTAAAAAAAAAAAGAAGAAGAAGTCTCCTTTTCAAAATGGTACATGAGGATCCCTTGGACAAAACATTTTCTATATCTTGGTGTTTAAAGGCTTGAGCAATCAAATTGTACCAAGGAATGATTAATTTCATTTAATCCATGTAAAGACTTTTGCTACTTGACTTAGAATATAAGAAGAAATGGTCTTAAAAGGCAATAAAAAAGAATCCATCCATCGAAAAATCCCAAGAAACCATACACTTAAACCAATTTTCAAAGATCTTTTGTTTCACAACTTTAGAGCATTCATACTTTTTCTTTTAAGATGAATTTATTAAAAGAGCTTAAGTCACTGTGCTTACAAGCAAGCGTTACTAGGGATAGGAGGCCATCTTTGGTTAAACCAAATTATTTCCTATTACCTAGAATGTTCATCATCCATTGCTAGCCCATTTAAGCCTTCAAACATTTAGCCTTTTTTTGCATGAACCCACTAAAATCTAAACTTGGGGTGGGAAAAATTCAAAGTATGCATGCTTAAATCTCATGTTAAGGAGGAGTCGACCTTATAGCTTTGAAGCTAATTGATAAAGCTCTCCAAGAAGACATGAAAAACAAGTAGAGAATTCATTAAGCTAAAAATGAGCTTTCACTCAATCAAGGAAGGAGAAATGAAATTTCATCAATGTGAGAGAAAACAAAATGTGCATCAAGTTTGAAGAACCTAAAATTCATCATGCCAAGAAGTGTAGAAGGTTCATCTAAAAGATAGTTCACCAAAAAAGGAAAAGGTTCATCAAGCATAGAAATGTGCAAGCACATCGAGGCAAGAAAGAAGTCTAGAGAGTGTATCAAAATGACTTAAGCTGAGGAAAACAATGAAGAAAAAAGATCCAAAAAAAAAAAAAGTTCATTCAATCAAGAGATGAAAGATTTAAAAAAAAAAAAAAAAAAAAAAACAGCTCGCTAGGCTGAAAACCCAAAAGGGCGGTCTAGGCAAAAGTTAGGGCCAAAGAAAAAAAAAAAAAGAAAAAAAAAAGGGGAGCCCGCTAGGCTGAAAACCCAAAAAGGCGGTCTAGGAAAAAGTTAGGGCCAAAGAAAAAGAAAAAAAAAGAGAGCCCACTAGACTGAAAACCCAAAAAGGCGGTCTAGGCAAAAGTTAGGGCCAAAGAAAAAAAAAAAAAAAAGGCCCGGTAGGCTGAAAACCCAGAAGGGCGGTCTAGGCAAAAGTTAGGGCCAAAAAAAAAAAAAAAAAAAAAAAAAAAAAATTGGAAAATCCTACCAAGTTGGAAACTTGAGGATGCAACCTAAAAATGGAAGAATTTTACAAGATGAAAGTCTAGAGGTATGATTCAAAAGGAATGAGCATAAAAGCAAATGTTGATACAAGTGACCAATGAAGACAAATGAGAAGATGACAAAGAAGAAATGAGAAAACTCCTCTAATACTTGATTTTTAAGTAATACATACTTGGGGGAACATCATCGGGAATTTTGAGCCTTTTTATATCATTCATTTCATAACCTAAACCCGGCCTACATTGCAACCCATGAATAAGACCTCCTTGAAGTCTTTGCTAATTGTAGGCGCATCTTAAACTCTAATAATATTTTTCTCTTGAATTAAAAATGAAAAGTGCTTAAAATTGTCAAACCCCATAGGATGATATGTCTGAGGACAAAATTTCTCAAATTCTCAAATCCTCAAAATGACTCAAAAGGACTTCCAATCTTGAAGCATTCTCCTTGTTTGCACCCAACAATGTGATTCATTTCATTTCTTGATTGCCTTTGGAGACTTAATCTGATGATGTTCAAAAGGATGAAGCAAATTTGATTACATGAATTTAATGATATAGATTCTTCCCAATCAAAGAGATTTGTTTGATTCTTAAACATTTTGATTTGCAAAAATGGTTGTTCAAAGGATCACCTCTTGTTCAAAAAAAAAAAAAAAAAATCTTTTTCAAAATCCAGTTCTCTTGAACTACATCTTGACCTGATCCTCTACGAGAGAGGTACGTAAGCAGCCTTTCAAAGGCCCGGTCCCATTCACCCAAACAACCTTGGAGAATAAAGTCAAAACAATGTGACAAAATTGTTTGGATGCATGTTAGGTTAAGCCCATTTGTTTGCATTAAACATGTTTAAACTTGGAGCATTGGCCTATTTATATTGTGTGCAAGTTTTCACAATAACTGGTTTCTAACAAGCTAGAGAAAGAAAGTCTTTTTGCAGGAACCAAGGATGGCGGACCATGATCTTCTTTCATGTACCCCAATGGTGACAACATCAAATGAATTCAGCTTCAATCTAAGCATGGAATATGCCCCAAACTAGGGGCATTGGGTAAGTACTTCCAATTCATTTCAATGAATAAATTCATTGCTAATTGAAATTATCTTTTTGCAGGAATTAAACAAGGACTTATCTAGCAATCTGCATCAACTTCCAGCCAAAATTGTTCTCATTCAAAGGATAGGTTTTTCAAAAAAAAAAAAAAAAAAAAAAAAAAAGACAAAAGACAAAAGACAAAATTTTCAAAAAAAAGGCCTTGGGACTAGGGGCATTAGGCTAGTACTTCTTAGGTTGCTTTATAAAAATAAAAAATCAAAATTCATTAATCAAAATTTTCAATTCCTTCAATAAATTCAAGATTTCCAAATTTTTTTCAAAAGAAATTTCATCAATCAAAATTTTCAATTCCTTCAAAGAATTCAGGATTTCCAAATTAAAAAAAAAAAAAAAAATCATCAATCAAAATTTTCAATTCCTTCAAAAAATTTAGGATTTCAAATGTTTTCAAAAAAAAAAAAAAAAAAAAAAAAAAAAAAAAAAAAAAAAAAGAGAAAAAAAAAAAATCTTCATTAAATTCTTCTTCAGGAATAGAAAGCTATGATCCTCTTCCATATTCTCCAGTGGTGCAACATCAAGTCGACTGTCTACCCTCAGCATTCATCGAAGCATGGAATATGTCCTAAACTAGGGGCATTCGCCAGGTATGCCGAATTCTTTTCAATGAATAACTCTGTTACTAATTGAAAATATTTATTTTGCAGGTACTAGGGTAAAAGGCCCATACACATCAGCATGAGCCAAAGTCCAAAAAACCCTTGGTCCTCTGGAAAACATGAGCCAAGATCCAAAAATCCTAGGTCTCTGAAAACATGAACCAGGATCCCGAACCTTTGGTCCTCTGAAAACATGGGCCAAAGCCCCAAAAACCCTTGGTCCTCTGAAAACATGAGCCAAGATCCAAAAATCCTAGGTCTCTGAAAACATGAACCAGGATCCAGAACCTTTGGTCCTCTGAAAACATGAGCCAAAGCCCAAAAACCCTTGGTCCTCTAGAAAACATGAGCTAAGATCCAAAAATCCTAGGTCTCTGAAAACATGAGCCAGGATCCAGAACCTTTGGTCCTCTGAAAACATGAGCCAAAGCCCAAAAAACCCTTGGTCCTCTGGAAAACATGAGCCAAGATCCAAAAATCCTAGGTCTCTGAAAACATGAGCCAGGATCCAGAACCTTTGGTCCTCTGAAAACATGAGCCAAAGCCCAAAAAACCCTTGGTCCTCTGGAAAACATGAGCCAAGATCCAAAAATCCTAGGTCTCTGAAAACATGAGCCAGGATCCAGAACCTTGGTCCTCTGGAAAACATGAGCCAAGATCCAAAAATCCTAGGTCTCTGAAAACATGAGCCAGGATCCAGAACCTTTGGTCCTCTGAAAACATGAGCCAAAGCCAAAAAACCCTTAGTCCTCTGGAAAACATGAGCCAAGATCCAAAACTCCTAGGTCTCTGAAAACATGAGCCAGGATCCAGAACCTTTGGTCCTCTGAAAACATGAGCCAAAGCCCCAAAAACCCTTGGTCCTCTGAAAACATGAGCCAAGATCCAAAAATCCTAGGTCTCTGAAAACATGAGCCAGGATCCGAAACCCTTGGTCCTCTGAAAACACGAGCCAAGACCCAAAAATCCTAGGTCTCTGAAAACATGAGCCAGGATCCTTGGTCTTCCATATTTTTTTCCATTCTTTGACCTCAGGTAAGCATGTCTTGTACTTATTCAAAAAAAAAAAAAAAAAATCATGCATGAACTACGTTTGGACCTGATCCTCCCACCAAGAGGTACGTAGGCAATCTCCCTCGAGATTCGGTCCACATTTTGATCCGTAACATGACTTTCTACATTTTCATCTACATGCATCATACATTCACCACGGTTAAATACTGATTGCAAAGTTAGGTGTCTCTTTCATACATTGACATTCGCTTTTCAAGCTCTGCCAATGAGGGGCATTCTATTGACACCCCCATTTTGCAACCCGCATTTAACCTCACATGGAGGGTAAAAGGGTACTTTCACCTCAGAAATATGTATCTTGATTCTGGCCATTAGATCCTTAATCTCATTTCACCAAAATGATCTTGATGTTGTAACGATCAAATTGATTGGTCATGAGCCCTAATCGGACCACCAAATTGAAAGTTATCATCAAATCAATTTTTAATGGCTGAGATGCACTATCACAAATTGAGTCCGACTATACGTGATTATGAACAATTGATTCCAATTGGTTATAATTATAATCAATTTGAGATTAATGATGTGTCATAATTTGATTGGTTAGGACTACATTTTATGGTGAGATTCCATACACCTAATTAATTTGATAATTAAACATTAATTATTCAATGAGTAATTTGTGCAATTATCTTTTAATTAGTGTAAATTTGGAACCAATTAAGTCTGAAATTGGAGTGATTGGAGCCATTTAATGTTAATTGGGAGCTAATTTGGGACCTATTAATGTTAATTGTGCTGAAACCATTTTCTAACAAATGACCTCTGCTCACTATTTCATCGATATCTCTCAGAATATTTTGAATCTGTGAATGAGGTTAATTTTCCCAGAAACTAGACATTCGGGGCTTCAATTTGAGCACAAGAATGAGACAATTCCGATCAGAATTGAGTCAGATATGATTTTTTGAAGTTGGCTCAACATGCTGTTATAGCAGTTACGGGAAAACAGAATTTTGGCTTGCTCCCCACTCCCACCAATCTCTCCATTTAATGCACCAGATTTTTCCCAAGGCTAAAATGAGGTCTAGGTTCATAATCTTTGTCAACCCTCATTAATGGCCTTCCATTCATATTCTCTCCACTACTACTATATAAACCCTCCCTCTCATTCATCCTTGGAGACACCAAAACCCCCTCTCTTCTCCTCTCTTGAGTTCTAGTGAAGTTGAGTAGTCTTGTCATATCTTGGTCTTCCTGAGACTCAAGGTATTGAGTGAGACTCACTCTTCCTCTCCTAACTCTTCTTTTCCCTCCACCCTTAGGGTCTCTACTAAGAGTCTCCTTCTCCATCACATGGATCTTGCATGAAGGTATAATCTCTTCCCTTAACTTGTTTCTTGTATTGCCATGATGAGAATTTAGGATTAAAGCATGATAGTAATCACTTAAATTTCCTTGAATATGTTTGAATGTTTTTATGTGTTCTTCAAATATTCTTGGTTGTTCATCACATATTCATGCATATCACTAGTTTTGATCTTAAATTTACATCAAAAATATGAAAAACATGTTTGTTTCATAATTCTTTCAAATCCTTGAATTTAAGTTATCACCATCCACACACATTCACTAGAATTTTATTTTTCAATCCAAATGCAATGTTTAATAAATTGAATTAGGGTTTATCACATGCACACACATTAAATTCAACATGTAAATTGATTAACATATTGGATGATATGATATGATTGTTGGCCATCATAGTTTAGAAGACCGGTTTCACCGGGCAAGGTGGGTGCCTAACACCTTCCCACCTTGTAACATAGCCTCCGAACTTAGATCAAGGGTTAGTAGATCAAATGCTTATCCATGTAATTTTCGGTTTTTAGATTGTAACTAGGAAACAAAGCCATGTACTTTATCTTAGATTGTATCTAGGACCAAAGCCATGTAAATTTCCTATGATCAATGTAAATTCAAATTTTAAATTAATAAAATAAGAAATTTTTCAATTTTGGTTTTCTTATTTATCCCAATAATTAAATAAGTGGCGACTCCATTGTAAAACCCTTAATCTAAAGGGAAAATATAACTAGTCGAACCTCCATTTTGAGAGGCAATAACACGACTCCACCTATTCACATGGGTTTGGCCCAACATTCCTATAAAAAAGGGGGCCGGGGGCGCGGTCTCTCACACTTAGGTATGCTAAACTAGGTCACAAGGTTTCTCCACACAAATATTTTGATGTCAATGTCCTAAATGTTAGCAATGGGCTCAGCTTTAACCCACTTGGTGCAGTAGTCTGTTCCAACTAAGAGCCACCTTCTATTACCCATCACTTTAGGGAGACCCCACTATGTCCAGTCCCCATTGGGCAAATGGCCAGGGACTAGATATTGGGTTAAGAACTCCTTTGAGCTGATGGATGCTAGGAGCAAATCTTTGACACTGATCACATATCTTAGAAAACTTTTGGGCTTGTTTTTGTATGCTCGGCCACTAGTAACCCTGGGTAAGGGCTTTATATGCCAAGGATATTCCTCCCGTGTGACTTCCACATATCCCTTCATATAATTCCTCTAAGAGCACCTCAATTGCCTCGGGGTGGATGCATAGCAAATAAGGTCTTAAGTGTGATCTCTTGTACAATTTTCTTTCCTTGGATACCCAATACCTGGGTGATTTCCGTATGATTTTCTTGGCCTCTTATCTGTCCTCGGGAAGATTTCCTTCCTGAAGGTATGTTAGAACAGGATCCATCCAACTAAGAGATAGATGTATACTCAAGACTATGTCTTCTTTAGGGGGGATGGTGCTAGGAGAAAGTAAGAATTTTACCGATATAATCCTCAGGAATGGGTCATCCATTGATAAGGCTAGGGTAGCCAGAGAATCAGCGTGACTGTTATTCCCCCTTGAAATCTGCAAGATATCCACACTCTCAAACTAACCCCTTAGGGTTCTAACTTCTTTCAAGTAGCTCACCATTCTTTGATCCTTGGCCTCAAATTCTCCATTGATCTAGTTGACTACCATCCGAGAGTTGCAATGCAATCGTAGCTTAATCGCCCCTGCCTGCTTGAATATTCGAAGCCCTGCTAAGAGAGCCTCATATGGACTTTGTTGTTTGATGTTTGGAAGCCCAACCTGAATGACTTTTCCAACTTGATACCCTTCAGAGAGATCACAACTATACGACTCCTATTCCTCTGCAATTTGAGGCTTCATCCACGTATACTTGCCATATTGGACATTTCTTAGGACTTCCTTGCTTATTCCCTCTGATGTTCAAGACTTTAGGGTGTCTCAAGGTGAACTCTACAATGAAATCTGCTAGGACTTGCCCCTTGATGGAGGTTCTAGACTTGCACTGAATATCGAAGGCCTCGAAGGCCCCCAAGGATTCCCCCCTCTACTTCGCTATCTTGCCCGAGAAGTCTGCTCTCCTGAGCAAGGTCTGCAGTGGGTGCTTAGTCAAAAATACCACATATGAGCCTGAAAATAATGAGGAAGTTTCCAAGTAGCATAGATCACTGCTAAAGTAGCTTTCTCCAGGGGGAGATAGTGCGTCTTAGCCTCCACAAGGGTTTTGCTAACGTAGTAGATCGGCTTTTAAATATCTTATTCTACTCGAATCAGTATGGCGCTTACCGTGTGGTCCATCACAACTAGGTACATGTATAGCATTTCACCCATTCTTAGTCGAGATAAGATTAGGGCTCAGGCTAAATATAACTTTAGCTCGTGAAAAGCCCTTTGGCACTCATCTATCCACTGGAAATCCTTCCAATTCTTCAACAATTAGAAGAAGGGTCTGCACTTGTCCTCGGACTTAAAGATGGAAGGGTTAAAGGCTACTGTCATTCCCGTAAGACACTGGACCTCCTTAGGATTCTTCGGGGGTTTTAGATTTTGCAGTGCTATGATTTGGTTTGGATTCACTTCAATAC
Organism: Quercus gilva; assembly: GCA_023621385.1. Lineage (NCBI taxonomy): Eukaryota > Viridiplantae > Streptophyta > Magnoliopsida > Fagales > Fagaceae > Quercus > Quercus gilva. The sequence continues at coordinate 58,861,468 of CM042476.1, read as the reverse complement.
CCTGATTTGTAACCAGATATCCTCGGAACTTCCTCGAGTTTACCCTGAAGGTGCATTTAGAGGCATTCAACTTTAGAAGATGCTTCCAGAGAGTCTCGAATGTTTTCGCAAGATTTGAAATATGCTCTTCTACAGTTTTACTTTTTACCACCTTATCATCTATATAGGCTTCCATATTCCTCCCTAGTTATCCTTTGAACATTTTAGTAAGCATCCTCTGGTACGCTGACCTCGCGTTCTTCAATCCAAACAACATAACCTTATAATGATAATTACCTATGGGGGTGATGAAAGCTGTTTTTTCTTGGTATTCGGGATCTAGAGCTATTTGAAGGTTACCTTGGAAGGCATCAAGGAAACTCATCCTCGGATGTTCGAAGGTAGCATCGACAAGCTGATCAATTTTGGATACCGAGAAGGTGTCTTTTGGATAGGCTTTGTTTAGATCCATGAAGTCCACACACACTCGCCATTTCTCACTTCTATTTTTTACCACCACTGTGTTAGTTAACCACTCGGGGTAAAAAAAAAAAAAAAAAAAAAAGGATAATTACACTTTAACCACCTGTGGTTTGCCTCTAATTTTATGTGCCTACCCGTGGTTTCAATTTTGACACTTTACCTGATGTTACTGCCGTTTATTCTCCGTAACCCACATCTGTTAAAAAATAAGGGTAAATAAGTCTTTTTACTCTTATTTTATATCTCTCTCCTCCCAAAACAAGAAAAAAAAAAAAAAAAAAAAAAAAAAAAAAAAAAAAAAAAAAAAAAAAAGAAACACAAGATTAAAATATGGCATCAGTTTCTCACCATTCACAATCATGAAGAACATGCATCCAGAAAACTTAAACCCAGAACATGAAGAACAGGCATATATACAATCCCAGAACTTAAGAACATGAAGAACATGCATATATACAATCCCAGGAACTTAAGAACAAATGAATTCAAACCCAGACATATATTTGAAACTCCAATTTCAAATCCAGACATATATTTCAAGACTCTCAAACCCAGAAAAATTAAACTCAAATCAAGCAAACCCAAGACCCACGGCGAGCTGCTACCCATGGCCCCACGAACCTAGGTCCACCCACAACACCACAACCCCACACTGATGTCCACCGTGACAACCCAAAATCTTAGATCGACCACCACCAAAACCCAAATCGCAACCTACACATCACGCTACTCAAAACCCAGACCCAAATCAGTGATGCTCCTCTTCCTCCACAAATCAAAACCCAAACCCATAGATTGGCTTCACCGGCGATGGATCGAAGATGTTGGAGGTGGGTATGGAGTGGGCGAAGGTGAAAGAAGAGAAGAAAAGGGAGAAAACTCACCGGACTGGCGTCGGAGTGTGGGGTGGAGCTGCGTCGGAGTGTGGGTAGGCGTCGGAGTGTGGGTAGACTTCGGACCTTCGACGGAGTGTGGGGTGGAGCTGTGTCGGAGTGTGGGTCAACTTTGGACCTTCAATTGAGTGTGGGGTGGAGCTGCGTCTCTTTGTCTTCAGTGCATGGGGGTGGAGCTGAGGTGAGCTTAAGGATGAGTTTCGGGGAGAGAAGTGTGTGAGGAGTGTGTGAAGAGTGACCAATCCGGAAAATGGAAATGGAAATTCAAGTGGGTGTCATTGTAGCACTTAATTTCTTGTTTAATTCAAGTGAGAGTGCGTGGGAGAGGTGTGTTTAATCTGATTTCTTGTTGGATTTTTTTACGAAACTTATTAGAGTAACGGAAAAATTAGAGGTGGGTTACAGAGGATAAACGGCAGTAACCTCAGGTGGGTAAAGTGTCAAAATTGAAACCATGGGTAGGCACATAGAATTAGAGGCAAACCACAGGTGGGTAAAGTGTAATTATCCACACAAAAAAAAAAACTTCTTTAATAGCCCCAACCTCCTTTAGTGTGTCCACCTCTTCTTTTACTGCACTAGCATGGGTATCTGAGGACCTACGAGGTTTTTGCTTCCTTGGTGGGTGGTTGGGATCCATGTTAAGCCGATGACATATAAATTTGGGGTTTACCCCAAGAGCTTCATAGGGGTTCCAAGCAAACACATCCATATTATTCACTAAAATTAGTAGAAGCTCTACTTTTTCTACAATTGGGAGGCTCTTCCCCACCTGAAAATACCTATCCCCAAGGTCTATGTACACCTTCTCCAACTAATCACACAGATCTTGCGCCCATTAGCAGCTATTTGGCATTGTCGGGCTACACTCTAGTCTCTCTAGAACTCAAAAATACCCTGATTGGTTGGAAACTTCACCTTATAATGCAGGGAAGAAGGCACAGTACCCATAGAATGAATCCTTGGATAATCAATGATAGTTGTGTAAGGGGAATAGGAGTGGACCATTATAAATTCCACTAATTCCTTTCTTCCTCCTATCTCTACGGTTAACCTGATTTGGTCGATAGGTGTGACCATGGTGCCATCGAAGGTTACCAAGGGAGTTTCATACTAGGTTAAGTCCTTGGGGGTTAAGCCCAACCCTTCATATAGATCTAGATACATAATTTCAGCCCTACTCCCTTGGTCTACCATTACTCTTCTCACATTAAAACTTGTAATCTATAAAGTAACCACCAGTGCATCATCATGGGGCTGAATAATGTCCTCCTTGTCCTTTCTTGAAAAACTTAAACATTCATCCTCCTACTGTGCCCTTTTAGAGGAGGAGGGACCCTTCTCCGAATCAGAAACCAAGGCCACGGTCAGAACTTGAGAAGTGGCTTACCCTAGTTTGGCCTTGGACTTAGCACGTGGATTACCTTTATGAGCCCCAGAGAGGGAGCCGAGGCTCACGACAAACTTTCCCCCTTCATAACCTCTCACTTCTCCCTCATAGGTGCCTTGGCCTTAGCCTTATCCTGTAGCTGATCATCTTCTAACCTCTTATATTCTTCCACCCGTTCCATCAAGTTGTGCATATTTGTGACTAGCTTTAAAGCAAGCGAAAGATTCAACTCAGAATCGATGGGGAGCCCCACTTTGAAGGTACTAGCCATGATCCCTCCATCATTTCTGCCTATCTCATTGTACAACTCCTAATAACGATCTGAGTATGCCTTAAGGGTTTCACCTTCCTTCTTGAACATAGTGAGGAGAGAGTCAAATGGCTTCAGAGTTCTACTACATGTCACAAACCACGCCCTGAATGCTCTTATCAACTCATCATAACTATAGATGGAATCATTTTCCTGCCCGTCAAACCACTTCATCACAGTGGGCCCTAGGCTAGACGGGAAAATCTTGCATATCAAGGCTCCATTCTTAGAGTAGACTGTCATACTTTGATTGTAATGATTGACGTGTTCCATGGAATCAGTTTTACCATCATAAATGGTGAAGGTAGGCCTAGTAAACCTTCATGGCAAATTTGTGCTTTCTATCTCCCCTGAGAATGGAGAACATGATATCTACTAAAATGCCTTATTTATAACGTCATTCCTCGAGGGGTAGGAGGATCTCCGAGACCGCAGAAGGCCAAATGCTGAGGGGGAGGTATCCTAATCCTCTCCTTGTGTGGTAGGGACTGCTCCCTCCTATATCTCCAGGGTGGAAAAGCCATTCTCCCCCAGTGAGATAGGGTTTTCCTCCTATCACTATTTCTTTGGCATTCCCTCGCACTACTCTCCTCTCTCCGAGAATGACTCGGTGCAAGACTATGAACCTTTCGTCACAGCCATTCTTCATCCCTTCTTCGGAGGCGGTCTTAATTCCTCCTAGCCTCTCACTACAAGGCCAATACTTGCTCCCTCAGCCTATCCATTTCCCTATCCTTGCTGGATTGGGATGGTCCCGTAGAGTTAGTAGCTAACCTTTTCCTATGTGGGGGGGGATGTGAATTCCCTGTTATAGACTCTAGAGGATTACTCCTGATTTTCAATATGTACTTCAGACCGTACACGCTTATCCTCGTGAACTAATTCCTCTAAGTTGCTTAAATGAGAGAACTGGGTAGACCCACTCCTTGATCGATTTGCCATCTTCCCTTTAATCCAACTTCTAAGCTTACTGCTAGGTGGAATTTTCCACAGACGGTGTCAATTGTAGGGGAAAGAAACCCAAACACGCACGTTGTACAATAAAAATGTCTAGATAACTGACTTACACACTTTATTTATCATATACATAAGGTAAAAATCCCACAGTGGGAGGCTCAAACAACTGATAAGAAAGTAGGGTTTAAGATGAGATGTTCTAGGATGCACATACTGTTTTCCCGAGGTATAGGGAGTAAGTGAGAAAAGAAAAAATACAGTATGGCTCTCTCTTTAGTTCTTCCCTAGATTTTGTCTTAATATTACTCAACCCCCCACTTTGTTGCAGCCTCTTCCCCTTTTATAGGCATTTCTTCTTCCCTTATCTCCTCAGCTAGCCTACTTCCAGCCGGATTTTTGGGATACTTGTCACATCCCCCATTGGTTTTATCCCCCCTTTCATTATGAAATAGGACTTTGGGGGTCTGCACTGTATAGGGAGTAAGTGAGAAAAGAAAAAATACAGTATGGCTCTCTCTTTAGTTCTTCCCTAGATTTTGTCTTAATATTACTCAACCCCCCACTTTGTTGCAGCCTCTTCCCCTTTTATAGGCATTTCTTCTTCCCTTATCTCCTCAGCTAGCCTACTTCCAGCCGGATTTTTGGGATACTTGTCACATCCCCCATTGGTTTTATCCCCCCTTTCATTATGAAATAGGACTTTGGGGGTCTGCACTGTTTAAATTGTCTTATATGCATTCAATGTTGAAGAGATTAGGTAAAGAACCTCGTCATTAATGCGGAGGTGATTGTCTCTATGATCCTTATCCTTTCAGTGGTGACTGTCTCTATGATCCTTATCCTTTCAGAGTGTTTCACGAGGCAAATTTGGTGTGAGTAGCATTGCAAATTAAAAGGGAAATAGTTACCTGCAGTCCCAGTCTTTTTCGCTGAAGGGCCATCCATGCTTATTACCACGGATAAGAGTTTTGATATTGGTGTCCGACTCGAATCTCCACGGGAATTGCTCTAGTGAGTTACTCGTGACTCTTTAGACACCCTAGCTTGTACCCACATTGATGGGCCTAGCCCATTTTTTCAAGTATGGCCTTCAATTTTTGGACCTCGACCCAAAATCAAGTTCCCCCCCCCCCCCCCCCTTCCCCCCCACATCTTATATAGATAAATAAAAGAAAAAATTTAAATTTACCAAAAGAGTGTTAATGCACCACATGGCTTCTTAGTTCTCTCCTTGAACCTATAATCTGGTAAAATTGTTTGTGTCTAAAGTAGAGTACCACAGCAACACGACTAGATTCTCCAGCGAACAACATTAATTTGTTTTAACAAAACATCGACAATTCTATGAATAAACAAATATCTAAATAATAAAATTATTTATTATATAATGTTAGGTCCCATATAATATTATCACAAAAACTATCAATTCAAAATAGCAATTACACATAAAAACACAAATATTTACGTGGAAAACCCTTTCTCTTTGAAGGGAAAAACTTCAAATAATTTCACTATTATTAAATTAATTACAATAATTATTTTGTATGTCTTACGACTAAAGAAAAAATCTCTCTTTTTTTTTTTTTTTTTTTTTTTTGCTCTTACACACACTAATTATCTTTCTCAAAGGTGGTAACACTTTGCTCTCTTCCTTCTATTTTCTTCTCCACGCACAACACTCTTTCTTGGCTGTCTTCTTTCTTCAAGTGGCTCCCTCTTTTTTCTTTTCTTTTCTTTTTTCTCTTGTGCGTCTTCCTTGTTGCTGCTCTCTCTTTAATATGCAACACTCTTTTGTTGTTGCACTCGCCAACCCTTATGCGGCACACTAGTCCTTGCTTTTATAAGCAAGTCTGCCGCCCTACATCAATTCTAGGAACACATGGATTCCTAACACCACTTCAACTAAAATTCTTGTCATGCATTAATTATTCAACACATTAACTCCCATACAAACACGAATTAGAACTTATGTGGTCTCCTATTTCTAATAGGAGTTTTCCACTACATGACTCTCTTGCCACAAAATTAGGCTGGACCCACAACAATCTCCCCCTCTAGCCCATTGAGGAAGGAGATCTTTAATCTAGCTCTTCAGTTTAGATCTATGTCGATCAAGCTAACTTCAAGCTTGACCTTCTACATTATCTATATCAACACTAAGAATACCTCATCAACGTCAATACCTTTCATTCTCAACGAATTAATCTCATCTTGGATTTCTTTAATCCAATCCCTTGGCTCCCCCTCATCAGAAGCCTAATTATTCTTAAAGCTAACAATCTGATGTTCTCTAGTAGTCCTCTTCTTGTGAGGTTCATCAATCTCTAGTGGAAGATAGTGTTCCCCTTGCTCAAGACCTCTAAGGTCTTTCACTTCATCATCATCCCATGCAGCCTTAACATCTTCATATGCTTCATCACTTATCACTTCCTCTTCTGAAGTACTATTAGGTAATGAGAATTTTACCCTCTTAATATCATCCCCATTAATCCCAACTCTCATCTATGGAACCTTCTCAGAATCTTTAATCTCGTTGAACTTCTTTTTATAGGTCTTCATATGAGTCCTATACATACTGCAACATGCATGTCCTCTTGCAACAACCAATGACCCCTTAGTAAGTTTCCATCTTCCATTTCCAAGGTAATTACAATAATCAGCTCGATCCATAGCCAATGTAAAAAACACATTCATCCTTCAATCTGGAACTTGTCACATATTCTTCAACATCACAATGCTACCAACATTTGTTTTGATGCACACATCACCAATTCCCACAATTTTTGAGTAACTAGAACTGTCCATCTTCACTATACCAAAGTCTTCTACTTTGTACGTGGTAAACAGCCCCTTTGTAGGTATAACATGGTGGGGGGCTGCAGAATCAACAACCCACTCAACATCATTATTAGCAACATGCTCACACTTTTGCTCTTCAATAGAGAGCACCACAACATTCTCAGCAATCACAGCAGCTGTAGTATTTTTCTCACTATCATTCTTTTCAGATTTTCCTTTATTTTGTTCCTTATTCCAATGCCAACAATCTCTTCTTAAGTGACCATTTTTCCCACAATGGAAGCATTCTCTAGTTTCCTTAAATTGAGATCTATCTCTTAATTGTGACCTACTATTGAATTTTCGATCATTAGGTCCTTTGCTTCACCTCTACTCTTGTTCTCCGTGACAAAAGCTTGATCTTGTGATTTGTCTATATACACATCTCTCTTGCGAACCTCTTCACTTAAAATCAAATCTCGAATATCATCATATTTGAGTTTTCTTTTCCTTGCAGAATTACTCACCGCCATTCTCATAGCCACTGTTTAGTAAAGAAGCCAATAGAATCAACGCACGAACCTCATCATCAAATTCAATTTTCACCGTAGATAATTGATTTGTGCTTGTATTGAACTCATTTAGATGATGTGCTACAAGAGTGCCTTCTGCCTTGTTCTAATTAAATAACTTCTTCATCAAATACACCTTGTTGTTAGTTGACGACTTTTCATACATGCTAGACAAAGTCTTTATCAAATCTACTGTGGTCTTTTCTTTCACAACATTGTGCGCAACTGATCTTGACAAAGTTAATTGAATAACTCCCAATACCTATCTATCAAGAAGGTTCCAATCTTCATCCTTCATAGTTTCAGGTTTCGTCCCCAAAAAAGGTAGATGCAATTTCTTCCAATAGAGATAATCTTTAATCTGCATCCTCTAATATCCGAAGTCTGTTCCATCAAACTTCTCAATTCCTGAAGCCTTGCCTTCTTCTCCGGCCATCACTTCCGCTATGACCTTAGCTCTGATACCACTTGTTGGGTCCCAAATAATATTATCACAAAAACTATCAATTCAAAATAACAATCACACACAAGAACACAAATATTTGCGTGGAAAATCTTTTCTCTTTGAAGGGAAAAACCACAGAAAAAAACTCTGAATAATTTCACTATTATCAAATCAATTACAATAATTCTTATGTATGTCTCACGGCTAAAGAAAAAAATCTCTCTTGTTTTTTTTTACTCTCACATACACTAATTATCTTTCTCAAAAGCGACAACGCTTTGCTCTCTCCCTTCTATTTTCTTCTCCACGCATAGCTCTCTTTCTTGGATGTCTTCTTTCTCTAAGCGGCTCCCTCTTGGCTGCTTTTTTTTTCTTTTTTCTTGTGTGGCTTCCTTGTTGCTGCTCTCTCTTCAATATGTGACACTCTTTTGTTGCCGCACTCACCAACCCTTATGCGGCACACTAGTCCTTGCTTTTATAAGCAAGTCTGCTGCCTCACATCAATTCTAGGAACACATGGATTCCTAACACCACTTCAACTAGAATTCTTATCATGCATTAATTATTCAACACACAAACTCCCATACGAACCTGAATTGGAACTCATGTGGTCTCCTATTTCTAATAGGAGTTTTCCACTACATGACTCTCTTGCCACAAAATCGGGCTGGACCCACAACATATAAATTAGATTAGATTACGTTTTTGCATTCCACAAAAAAAGAAAAAAAGAAAAATTGTAATATTAATTCTGAAATAGAAAATGCCGACGTATTGTCTCATTAAGTATAGTGTGTTCATTTGAACAAAAATCATATGGCTTTGTTAACTTTTATCATTATTCTAGTACCACTTATCATTACACTGGTAAAAGTAATGCCGTTACTAAAGTCTTGTTGACTGTAATTAGCTTATCTACTAGTTTGAGCATCCCCAGTGGGTAATGCAATGCAGCAAAAAAAACACCAAAACTCCCTCTACATTACCCTATCCAACACTGAGATGTTACTTTAGCTCAAGATGCAAAAATAAACTTGGTTAATTTATTCACTCTCTCTCTATATCTCTCGCATCAGAAATCCATGAGTTCTCTCTTTGCACTCTCCCTTCTCTCAGTTAGTGGGTTGCAATGGTGGATAAATGTTGGCGATGGTGTGGGTGCAACGATGGCATGGTATGTTGGGTAACCACATGTAATGTTGAGAGCACATATTCTCAAGATAGAATCCATAATCTCTTTCTATAGAGACACAAAATATCCCTTTGAGATAAGTTTAATAGGAACTGGTTATTTAAGGCCAGCTACTTTAGTAAAGAGTTACTAAAGTTTATATATAATGAAATTAGATTTCATAAAATATAGAAATAACTAAAATATTAAACCAGGTACTCAAGAAATAAAACAGTTGTTTACAAAGTGACAATTTATTATGATTTTGTTCACTATAAATATTTCATTGAGGAGTCAAATGATATTATATTAGATTCTTGAGATACAATTTATTAATAAGATCTAAAATGCATTTATATTTCCATGGTGGAACTTGTTGTATAATTAATGATAATTCTGAATCTATCAAGAGTTGATAGAAGCCCGAAACCCATTAGAGCAAGATCCTTATTTGTCCTTTTGATCCCATCTCAAGCCACACACTAAAACCCAATTATGCTGGCCCAAAAGGCTAATCCAATTATATAATCAATTGTTTATTTAATAAGAGTTATTAAATAAAGTAACTTCCTTGGCAATTAAAGCATACTTATGATTAAAAGAAGAAAAAACAATTTCTTTGTAACATCTTTAGAATACACTTTTCCAAAAGGAAAATCAATGTACATAAGAACTAATTGAGAAACCACATATCTTGGGCAACATGTGAAATTGGCATGTAGATTGAAGGTCTTCTCAACATACAATCTACTTCTTGTTTTTAATTTTCACTACATCAAGGTACGTTTTTTATTCTTTGTTCTAAAATTAAAAGTTGTATGTTATCTCTCATGAATGAAGTAGATCTTATGTTACTTCCACTTTGTATGAGATGCAAAACTATGTTTTCCAACACTAGGAGACCATAGGCAAAAATGTAAAGTCTTTTGGATGAGTACGTGAGAGAGATGAATTTTTGAAGTTCGTGTTTGAATGTTGCCAGTAGGCATTTTCAAGTTTAAATGTCTCTATGAAATATTAATATTTTTGTTGATTCTTGATCCTAACATGTAGTAAAATCAAATATCTTTCACATGGCGAAAGAATCAGCTTAATCGGAGGTTGAATGAGTTATGAGTGAGATATGAAGGTGCAAATATGGATCGACGGATTGGTTTTCTAGAAAAAACCTAGGTTGAAAGGTTAGGGATGAACCAAAGGTGGGTCACGCCCACTTGAAGCCGCCGGAGATTGATGTATAATTGACCTCATGTTTTGACCATTACGATCTTCTCATTGTGTTGTACTTTTTGGGAATTTTTAGAAAAATAATTTATTTTTTAATCGAAAAATGCCTATGAAAATACAACTCACACAAGTGAGGGCGTATGAAAATTCCGACGGACCTCCAATTTTTTCTGCGCTCCTCTGAGAGTGAGATTGTGAGAGTGACCTCATACAAAAGAAAAATTAGGCCAAATAAGTAGAAATTAAGGAATATCAATGAAAAATTAGGTAAAATAAGAAAAATATGTAGAATTAAGGAAAGCTATTGCTACCTATAGACCTGCTTAGAGAAGGTAAAACTTTTTAAAGAAAATCCGTAAAATATAAGAAAAATGAGTCTGTATTCTCATGCTCATACGCACAAAGAAGGCATGATTAAAGTTTTTTCCCGATTTTTGGATGGTATTTTGTAATTTTCTATGATTTAATTTTTAGTGAAAAAAAAATATGAATAAAATTATAGAAAATTTCTAGAAGTTGGAAAATTGTGTAATGATTAGACCACACCATTCTATATGTATACACGGAGAGCGTCCTCCGGTGAATTTTTCCCAAATTTTGGGTACACGATGAATTTACCATGATTTTCTTTGTACTTGTTATATGGTAGTAGAAAATTATGGAAACACATTAATCTGTCTTGAGATACATAAAATATTAAGTTCAATTTTTTTCCACGTATTTGGATGTGCTCTATTTTTTTGGTGAATTCAGAGCCATAGAATTGATAATTGGAATATATGATAATTGAATTTAATGCGGTAAATTGTAAAAATAACATGCCACCATTATGAATTGTATATTTCACATGCAATAACAAGAGTGAAATGAAGTAACTTATGGTGTGTTGATGTATGGGATTAATTCACATATTATTTTGGAATTAATCAAATTGGTGATGTATGATTATGCACCTTATCACATGATTGTGTGATTATGTTGTCGTGCATGTATAGTTTGGAATAAGTGACGATGGTAAGGTATATCACATGCTCGAATAAGAATAAGTAAAATGGGTGATGCATTATACTGTGATGTGTACTTTGCTTTTGATCAAATAAGCTTTGAAATGCATGTGTTAATGGGATGCGCTCCTACTCAAATAATGCTAGTTTTTTTAATTTTGTTTGATGCAGCAAAATTTTGGTGTGTGCCAAGCAGTTAAGAGATGGAAATAAATGCTAAGTAGTACACGAGATGCGAATAGATGTAGTGGTATCTTGAATTAAGATCACAATAGATCTTAATGGTTTGAGAAATTGATAGTTTGTGGACTATGATGACAATATTGCAAGGTTAGATCCAATATGTATACAACACTCAGGTTTTGTGGAATGCACTAGATATGGTAAATGTAAACTAATAATTTTCCCTCTATAACATAGTTCAATGCCACATACAGAAATATATTTGGGAGAAAGCAGCATCAAAAGGCAGATAGAGACATTGGAGGTGAGATTTTACTATAGCAGAGACACAGGCATCACAGTCCGAATCACTAGTGGTTAAGAGGATAGGCAGGAGTGGGTTGAGGATAACCTGCAGAAGGGTAACCACGAGCTTGAGGGGGTGGGGGATAGCCGTAAGGCTGCCCATATGCTGGTTGGGATGGATATCCAACTGGTGGAGGAGTTGGCTGATTGAAACGTGACATCTGCTGGACTGGTGGTATTGCCATCATTGGTTGTGGCCCAAAATTGCCATCTCTTTTATCCATTTCAATCTTGTGCTGGGTCTGCATTAGAAACAAATTAAGTAAACGTGTCACAAAACTTTGAACTCCAAAACCCACAATTAAAAAAATAAAAAATAAAAAATTCTATCTAATACACACACATAAAAGGAACCAGATAACTGCCAAGAGCTTTTTAGCTCAATGGCATAACCTCTTCTCATTTATGAGGAGAATCAAGGTTTAAATCCCCCCTCCAAAATTTTGTAACTATCACAAGATCAATAAAGGAACCAGATAACTAAGAACCAACCATCTCTGGGTCCCAATCTGAGTAACATTGGTTTTTACTATTACTCTGGGACATGATTTGATGTTCACTAGCTTACAGCCAAGGCTTTTCCACCACCACAACCCAAGACATGTGTAATTGGGTAATGGATAATCTATAGCAGGTCCGACAACATTTTTAATTGTGCCATACTTCAGCTAAAAATTATATGATGCTCATGTGATATATGGTTTTGAAATGCACTTTGTTTAATTTATTGCATACCTGCATACATGCACAAACCCTGCAGAAACAAATCAAACAAAAGAATCAGTACAGGATTACATCATTTCATGTCTCTTGGACAACTGATTTCAAAAGGGTGCATTATATAAGGCCTTACGTGCAATAAGTCAAATCAGCCAAAATGTTCAAGACCTGCGAAGCTTCTCGAAGTTCATCACTTCCAACAATACAAGCTACTAAGGAAAATATGCATGCAAGTTGTTGGAGGCAGAACATAAATCCCTGCAAAGAAGGCAATGTGTCATGTAAAAAACATGTGTTGATGATAAAGAAGCAGAGTGAGTACGCATAGAATCATTGATATTCATGGGTAAAGAGAGAGGAAGTACAATAATGCAGTTATCACATTGGGTTGTCTGTATATTAAACTCATCTTGCAACAGAAAGCGTGTTGAGGCTACTGAATTTCCAAAGCAAAGGAAAACCTGAACAAAGTGAAGAAAACACACAAGCAAATTAATGATTATAGAGTGCAGAAGGGAGACCATATACCTAACCATCTCCCTGTTTTTTTGAATTATTACTACACACTCAATGAATTTTGGCTCAAATTACAACTCTTCTTGGAGAAAGAAGTGTAATTTGAGCCAAAACTCAGTTGGCTTTTTTTCTTTTTAATTTTAATTATGATTAGTTGATTAAAACACATAAATGGATGAATTAAATAACTGAAATACCTCAGTGCAAAGACAAAATTCAGGGCACCGACTTTCTCCACACCGACCACTGCATGGCATATAGCCAGCACAGCATGTGTATCTATGACATAGAAGAAAAAGGAATTATGGCAAGTTCACTTTGATTCTTGTTAAATGAAAAATCAAAGGAAGAACTGCCAGTAATTACCTTGACATATCATTATAAAGAGCTCGTTTGCGTAGCAAGTAGGAAGCACAAGGAGCACTATCATATAAAAAAGGAAAATTAGATAGGCCACACCCAAAATAGAAGATAATCTCTTAATAATTCTCAATAAAGAGTAAAAAAAATAAACAAGAGAGGAGCAATTGCATTTTTTCCATGGCAGTGAGCATTACATAAAAATAAATAGCAAATAACAAGGTCAGATCATCTTTAGCTGAAACTCTCTTTATAAAACGCTTCATTCAGACTAATCTCTAGGTAACTCAATAGATATGTGATAAGCATTTTCTGTTGTGAACTGAGATAATTGAAAGATAGTGTAATCAATTCGAGATGACTAACCTCCTAAACTTGAGAGAGGAAATAGATATTTTTTGATAATTTTCTACTTGCTTCATTCATAATTCCTACGTACATAAATACTAATAAAGGGATAAGCTTCATCACAACCAAGTCCTAAAACGTAGGATCCAACTCCTACTTAAATGCAAATACAAATTGAAATTAAATCTTAATCCTCATCCTAATCTATTGCATAATTTTATTAGAATTCTATTCAAATTCAAACTTCTTCAACTACTTCAAAATTATTCGCCATTTGGCCTTGGGACACAACCTTTCCCTCAAAAAAAGTTTATTTGGTAGTTTAACTCACTGCTCTATAAACTGTATCTTCCTTATTATCCATGTTAATGGAGCACTACATTAGACTAATATTAATGGTAATAAAAGCTACTTATATAGAAGAGTTCAATAATAATCAATCCAACTTCCAATTTAAACAATCAATATAATTGAAGAATTATGAATGCCATAACATAGTTTGAATATATATATATATATATATACACTTAGTTTGGTTTAACTTATAGTTCTTTGTCCTGATTTTTTGAGAGGGAGAAGAGGAGGGCCTCTTTCCAAAGTTTGTATCCAAACAAAAGGTTTATAAAAGAAAAACAGAGAGTAATCACAGAGAATCCCTTCATCTGCACAAGTCAACCACAAAATCACCTCTCTATATATACACACACCATAACAATGACCAGTAAAACATAGACAAAGCAAAAAAATGCATCAAGATAAGAACACTTACCACCATACTGCAAAGCAACAATCTGCATATCAAACAATACATCAGCAACTCAATCAGTAATCAAATGTAACTGAAGAAATGAAAAATTATCAAAAAATGGACTGCCTATTTGATCTCTGAGGGGAAAGGGAAAATTAAATTCCACATCTAATTACCATCTTTTTCAAGCTACACCAATAGATTGAAATTGGATTAGTTGAGTAGAAACTCTAACATTCAAAAAATTGAGTTTCCAATGTTTTCTTTCCCAGCAACAGGAATGATATTACGAATGCCACTCACATAACCGATCAACAACCAAGCAATTTTAATAGGCACATCATAGTTATTTTTTAAGACTCAATACATCCTTTCTTTCTTGCTTTTAAATACATCTCAGGCCTCAGCAATAAAATATTATAACAGCTTGATCTCTTCATTTTGACTTTAAAAACAAAACCTCATGTACAAGCACAACTGTGAATCTGATCTCAACTGAGCCCCAAGTAAAAAAAAAAAAAGAGTTCTGCTCCAAGAGCCCAAAATTTCACATAAAATCTCACTCTTACATTGAGTTGTGCCCATAAATTTATTGGGGAAAAAAAATGGACCCAGTCAAATAGCATAATGAAATTCAGTATTCTCTTTTTCTTTTTTCTTCTTCTTCTTTTTTTCTTTTTTTTTCAATTTTTCAGTAATTAAACAGAGTCCTAATTTCAAAAGGCAAAAGGAAAAAACAGAAGTCAAGAACAATTAATATAAAATATTTTCTTCAATGGTGGTCATGAGATCATCTTTTTTCTTCTATTTAAGGTAAAAACAGAAAACTGAGTCCTAAGACGCAAATGTTGAATTTTGTTTTCTTTTCTTGCGTTTTCTCAGCAACCAATCCTAGAATTTTCAACAAATCAAAAACAATAAAGACAAAAGACAAAAAATTAAAGTAATTAAAAATCTTGACTAAACGAATCAAAAACATCATCAACCATTGTATGATTTTCTCAGTACCCAAACAGAGTTCAAATATGAAAGAAATGAAAACTAATATCACTAGAACGAAGCCAAATACGTTAAGAGAGCATTTGGAGCTCAAATATCCAATTCTCTTTCTCTTTTCCAGCATTTTCTCCCCAACCAAACAGAACATTACTCACATATAAAAAAAACAATTTAAAAAAAAAAAAAAAGAAGAATAAAACATAGTTTTTAATAATAAAAAATCTGGACTAAACAAATGAAAATTAACCATCCTGTGATTTTCTAGGTAACCAAACAGAGTCCAAATATTAAAGAAATTTAAGAGAACATTTGAAACTTAAATATAGAATTCTCTTTCTCTTTTCCAGCATTTTCTCCCCAACCAAAGAGAATATTACTCACAAATAAAAAACAATTTAAAAAAAAAAGAAGAATAAAACATAGTTTTTAATAATAAAAAAATCTGGACTAAACGAATGAAAATTAAACAATCCTATGATTTTCTAGGTAACCAAACAGAGTCGAAATATTAAAGAAATACGTTAAGAGAACATTTGAAACTCAAAATCCAATTCTCTTCATCTTTTCCAGGATTTTCTCCACAGCCAAACAGAATATTACTCACAAATCAAACGCAATTTTTTTTATTAAGTCAAAAATAGTTTTTAATAATAAAAAATCTGGACTAAACGAATGAAAAACAGCATTATGATTTTCCCGGTAACCAAACTGAGTCCAAATATGAAAGAAATGATAATTATCCATGAGGAAAACAAAAACTCGAACGAATCCAAACAGTCGAATTGTATCAGTTTCCATCGTTCATATCCATTTTTAATTTTCTAGCATTTTTCTCAACAACCAAACAGAACAACAAGAATTACTCAAAAATCAAAATTTAACGTGAGAGCAAATTGTGTTCATACAAGGAGTATCGGCTCGGATGGTGGAGAGGAGGTCGGTGTGCCAGAGATTCCGGTAACTCTGACGGACCTGCATTTTCTCTACGTTCTTGTCCATGGTCACGATTGTAGGGAATCAAAGTGTTTTGGGAATTTTTCCTTTTGTAGAAGAAAAATACGCTATTGATTTGTATTACTACGAAACGCGGAGTCCGTGTCTGGTAATGCCTAAGGAGGTGAATATTATGGGGGTTTATATGTTGACGGATAGAGATAAAGTGAGAGCTAAGAAAACTCCGACATTGGCAACCGATATAAAAAGAGAGATGTTATGATAACGGTATTTTCTCAATAAATTTTAAGTGAATTGTTATTGGTTGTTATGATTGGAATAAAAAAGTAATTTTAGTATTAGGTTCAAATCTGAACTTATAATAATTAATTATTTGTGATTTGTTGTAAAAATATTGTAAAAATATTATAAACGCAGCATCTCTCAAATTTGTTTTTTTTTTTTTTAATAATCAATATAAAAATAGTATTATTCCATTTCCATTTAATATAGTATTTTTTTTTTTAGAAACTTTTAATATAGTATATTAATGTATTGAAATTTCAAATTGAAAGTGTGTCTTTATATTAAAATTCTTTTCCTTCTTTTTTATGTGTGTGTGTTTGTTTCTCAAAAAAATAAAAAAAAATAAAAAAAAGCTACTCACACCCTATCAAAAAAAAAAAAAAAACTCACACATGTCTAGAAAAATATGAGAGGTACTGACTCTGTTACTTTTATATATATATATATATATATATATATATATCCATTAAAAGGATGTGATTTTTTTTATTTATTTATAAATTCAGTAGTTGAGCAAAGAAAATTTGAATACAAAATGTTTCCTAGGCAATATGCATGCATCCATGCCATAGTCTAGGCTGTCATGGCCTTGGCAGCGTGTACGTGGGCATGTTAAATATCATACTTGTGTTTATAAACTTTTCTATTTTAAAAATATATATCATTTTTAAATGGTCATATCAAGTAGTTATAGTTCCTCATTAAACAAAATCTCACAACATTTTTAATATTAATTTGAGTTGTGGTGGTTCCAATAAAATATTTTTATTTTATTTTATTTATTATTATTATTATTATTATTATTATTATTATTATTATTATACCTATGATGAGTTGAAACCTCACTTGTTCGTGACATTTTGTTGTAAGAGTAGAATAAATCTTTTTTTATTTATCTTATTATCCTTTTTTTTTTTAAGTTTTGTTGTTAAATAATTTTGAATTAGATAATAAGATTATTTTTGGAGGAATAATAAAGTGGACACTAAAGAATTTGTATGGGCTAAAAATCCGATGAGCCTAAAAAAGTATTGGGCTAGACTAGTATCCACGATAATTAATTTGTAGAGATGGGTTCTTGAACTAACAGTTGAACTTGAAAATCTAAATTTTCCCTAAAGATTGACTATAAACAAAATATGGGACAAAAACTGAGAATCAGACAAGCTTTATTATAACTCCTCTTCCTCAGAACTACTGAGGAGCTTTTACAGTTAGTGAAATACAAAATCAGACTTCTCTTTTAGTATTCTCATCTCTCTCTCTCTCTCTCTTACTATTTTCTTCCTTTTTTCGATCCCTATACATTAAGGATCTTTTCCTTCTTATAATCTCATTGCTTCAATTATGGCCTTCCAATTGGATGGTGGATGGCCCTTCCTTAAGATAATTGTCTCATCCTTTTCTTCACCTTTTTGAGGCTGTGCTGGGTAGACAAAAGGCTTTGTGGCACTGTTTAGATGTCATTTGGTCATTAATGCAGCATGCCTAGTTAGTGTAGTGCATTTAATGCGAAGGTGCAAGGAGTTTTGCCAAGTGCTTTCCCCCAATTCTTATCCACATTGGTTACTGTTATCTTCCTCTAGCTAGTACCATTGGTTTGGTTGATGGAAACTCTCAACTTCCTCGAACCATCTTTCTCTGAGTGCCTTCCACAGACTAATCACTTCTTCAGTTGGCTTTTCCTTTCGATCTACTTGGGCCCATTTGAGTTAAGTGAGTTTATGAGTGGGCCCTCACACTCTTCGACTCAGGCCCAATGGGAACAAACTTTATGGCCTCCCACAGAATCATGTTCCAATTAATTTATATATACATATATATATATATATATTTTAAAATTATAATTTTATTTATTTATTAGTTGCTAAAAAAAAAAAAAACATAACTTCTATTTAGGGTCTGTTTGGGATCTACTTATTTTGCTGAAACTGAAAAAAAATTTGTTGAAAGTATTGTAGATAAAAGTAAAAGTTAACTAAAATAGTATAGTGGAACCCATGAATAGTACTAAAAAGTGTAGTGGGACCCATGGATAGTACCAAAAATAAGTTGAATAGTAAAATAAGTTGGCAAAATTAATCATGCCAAACGGACACTTAGTTGAAATTAATGAGTAACTGTTAGGTGCTCTAGGAACACAATGACATATTGCTCCCTACTCTTATATTCACGGTTGATCGCACTAAGGTGCGAGGAAGGAACACCACATCACCAACAATTTCATTGGTAATCAGGTCAATTGGTTTTTTCTCATTAAAACTAGATCAAGCTAGTCAGTTTAACCCAATTTTTCAGATCCATCAACAACCCTAAGTAGAAACTTTCTTTTTTCAGATAGTTGCAATATACTACTAATTCCGCAACTCGGATCCTTTCTTCCCTAGGCCTCTAAACACTTTGTGCCAAACGGACACTTAGTTGAAATTAATAAGTAACTGTTAGGTGCTCTAGGAACACAATGACATAGTGCTCCCTACTCTTATATTCACGGTCGATCGCACTAAGGTGCGAGGAAGGAACACATCACCAACAACTTCATTGGTAATCAGGTCAATTGGTTTTTTCTCATTAAAACCAGATCAAGCTAGTCAGTTTAACCCAATTTTTCAGATCCATCAACAACCCTAGGTAGAAACTTTCTTTTTTTAGATAGTTGCAATATACTACTAATTCCGCAACTCGAATCCTTTCTTGCCTAGACCCCTAAACACTTTGTGCCAAACGGACACTTAGTTGAAATTAATGAGTAATTGTTAGGTGCTCTAGGAACACAATGACATAGTGCTCCCTACTCTTATATTCACGGTCGATCGCATTAAGATGCGAGGAAGGAACACCACATCACCAACAATTTCATTGGTAATCAGGTCAATTGGTTTTTTCTCATTAAAACTAGATCAAGCTAGTCAGTTTAACCAAAATTTTCAGATCCATCAACAACCCTAGGTAGAAACTTTCTTTTTTTAGATAGTTGCAATATTCTACCAATTCCACAACTCGGATCCTTTCTTCCCTAGACCCTTAAACACTTTGTGCCAAACGGACACTTAGTTGAAATTAATGAGTAACTATTAGGTGCTCTAGGAACATAATGACATAGTGCTCCCTACTCTTATATTCGCGGTCGATTGCACTAAGATGCGAGGAAGGAACACCACATCACCAACAATTTCATTGGTAATCAGGTCAATTGGTTTTTTCTCATTAAAACTAGATCAAGCTAGTCAGTTTAACCCAATTTTTCAGATCCATCAACAACCCTAGGTAGAAACTTTCTTTTTTTAGATAGTTGCAATATACTACTAATTCCGCAACTCGGATCCTTTCTTCCCTAGACCCCTAAACACTTTGTGCCAAACGAACACATAGTTGAAATTAATGAGTAACTGTTAGGTGCTCTAGGAACACAATGACATAGTGCTCCCTACTCTTATATTCATGGTCGATCGCACTAAGGTGCGAGGAAGGAACACATCACCAACAGTTTTATTGGTAATCAGGTCAATTGGTTTTTTTCTCATTAAAACCAGATCAAGCTAGTCAGTTTAACCCAATTTTTCAGATCCATCAACAACCCTAGGTAGAAACTTTCTTTTTTTAGATAGTTGCAATATACTACTAATTCCGCAACTCGGATCCTTTCTTGCCTAGACCCCTAAACACTTTGTGTCAAACGGACACTTAGTTGAAATTAATGAGTAGCTGTTAGGTGCTCTAGGAACACAATGACATAGTGCTCCATACTCTTATATTCACGGTTGATCGCACTAAGATGCGAGGAAGGAACACCACATCACCAACAATTTCATTGGTAATCAGGTCAATTGGTTTTTTCTCATTAAAACTAGATCAAGCTAGTCAGTTTAACCAAATTTTTCAGATCCATCAACAACCCTAGGTAGAAACTTTCTTTTTTTAGATAGTTGCAATATTCTACTAATTCCACAACTCGGATCCTTTCTTCCCTAGACCCCTAAACACTTTGTGCCAAACAGACACTTAGTTGAAATTAATGAGTAACTATTAGGTGCTCTAGGAACACAATGACATAGTGCTCCCTACTCTTATATTCGTGGTCGATTGCACTAAGATGCGAGGAAGGAACACCACATCACCAACAATTTCATTGGTAATCAGGTCAATTAGTTTTTTTCTCATTAAAACCAGATCAAGCTAGTCAGTTTAACCCAATTTTTCAGATCCATCAACAACCCTAGGTAGAAACTTTCTTTTTTTAGATAGTTGCAATATACTACTAATTCCGCAACTTGGATCCTTTCTTCCCTAGACCCTTAAACACTTTGTGCCAAACGGACACTTAGTTGAAATTAATGAGTAACTGTTAGGTGCTCTAGGAACACAATGACATAGTGCTCCCTACTTTTATATTCATAGTCGATCGCACTAAGGTGCGAGGAAGGAACACATCACCAACAATTTCATTGGTAATCAGGTCAACTGGTTTTTTCTCATTAAAACCAGATCAAGCTAGTCAGTTTAACCCAATTTTTCAGATCCATCAACAACCCTAGGTAGAAACTTTCCTTTTTTAGATAGTTGCAATATACTACTAATTCCGCAACTCGGACCCTTTCTTCCCTAGACCCCTAAACACTTTGTGCCAAACAGACACTTAGTTGAAATTAATGAGTAACTGTTAGGTGCTCTAGGAACACAATGACATATTGCTCCCTACTCTTATATTCACGGTCGATCGCACTAAGATGCGAGGAAGGAACACCACATCACCAACAATTTCATTGGTAATCAAGTCAATTGGTTTTTTCTCATTAAAACTAGATCAAGCTAGTCAGTTTAACCCAATTTTTCAGATCCATCAACAACCCTAGGTAGAAACTTTCTTTTTTTAGATAGTTGCAATATTCTACTAATTTCACAACTCGCATCCTTTCTTCCCTAGACCCCTAAACACTTTGTGCCAAACGGACACTTAGTTGAAATTAATGAGTAACTATTAGGTGCTCTAGGAACACAATGACATAGTGCTCCCTACTCTTATATTCACGGTCGATTGCACTAAGATGTGAGGAAGGAACACCACATCACCAACAATTTCATTGGTAATCAGGTCAATTGGTTTTTTCTCATTAAAACCAGATCAAGCTAGTCAGTTTAACCCAATTTTTCAGATCCATCAACAACCCTAGGTAGAAACTTTCTTTTTTTAGATAGTTGTAATATACTACTAATTCCGCAACTCGGATCCTTTCTTCCCTAGACCCCTAAACACTTTGTGCATGGTGAAATATCAATTGAGCTATAAGGCTCTTAGCAACCCTAGGTAGAAACTAGAAAGGAAAAATGAGCTTTATTTAATTGTTTAAACCTATTTTTAGGAAAAACAAATGTCTTAATTTGTTTGATATCATTGCAATGCTTCATCTATGGAAAATGCTAGAGATACAAACTTTTTTATAAAAATTTTTACAAATTGCTGATGTGATAAGTAATTATTGAAAAATAAAAAAGTGATGTTACCGGTAGGCCCAGTTGAGAACCAGTAAGAAGTTGGCCACAACAACAATTTGTAAAAATATTATAAAATAGTTTATGGTTGTATTTAGCATTACTCTCCATCTATCGCCAATACTTTTGCAAAAACAAAAATCTTGAAACTCACGTGGTTATTTAAAATTTTCATAACAAATTGATCATTTTTGTGATTTGAAATGCTAAATTAGATCTCAAATTTTAAATTAATTTAGATCAAATTTAGGCCTAAAAATGGGGGGTTGGAATTTAAGTGATAGCTCAATAATAATATTTTTTATAGTATTTCCCAAAATTCATTTTTTCCTCCTCTCTCTATTATCTATTTTGAAGAAGAAAAATAAATTAAAAATTGGAGAGCTGAAAAAATGTAAATAGTAAGTGTTATTAAACCTGGCCCGACCCTGCCAGTTGGACTAGTAACTTGGTGACCCAACACATAAACCAGTTTTAGTCATCAATTGGATCGGATGTGCACAAGACCCAGTCAAAACCGCTAAAACCTAATGGGTTTTAAGCAAACCATGTGACCCAGCTGGGTTTTAATGACCCGACTGGGTTTGTGAATTGTGCAAAATTACATTAATAGGTCCATCCTATTGACTTCTTTATTGTTTAATGTCTGATAATATAATAATTTAAATAAGGAAAAACCTAAAGAAATATAAAAAATGCACTGTTCTATCACTTCTCTGCCAATTCACACTACTCTACCCATTACTTTTCACAATTTCAATTCCCCAAAATTGCAACTGTGCATCAATTTTCAGTTATAAACAAATTACTTTTTAGTTTCACTTAGCTAATTAGCACATAGGTATGAGTATATCAGTATATGTTATATTTTTTATTGTTTAAACCTTATATTCTCTTCTTTTGTTTACGATTTTTTGTGTTTCATTTGTTTATTGTTTTAAGTTTAAGTCTTTAACATTTTTTTTTCCTCTTCCTTTATTACATAGTTTGAGATTTGCTTCTTCTTTTTTTTAATATGTAGAATTTAAAGACCTGTAATAAAATTTTATTTAGCAAAAAATTTGTTGCAATCTTATAACATTGGTTTATTTTGCTTGTGAATTTTATATAATTTTTTAATGCTATTACTTGTGAAACCTTGATTTTGAATTATAATAGCAAGTTTAATTTAGACATATGCTTTCTTCTTCTTTTTTACATATTTATGGTATAATTTCTAAAACTTATATATATATATATATATATACACACACTAGCCTTTGAGTGCATGCTCAGAGGCTCTTCTATTTTTTGGGTAAAAAAAAATGAATACGTGGGGTGAGTTTTGGAGGAGTTTTAAAATTAACAAAAGAGTGATCCTATTTTGTATGGAGTTAGTGAGTAGAAGTAAAAATTTAAATCAACGTAAAAGTAGGAGTTTATTAGAAGCAGGAAGACATTTCAACGTAGAAGGAAGAATTTATTATTTTTGTCAATTTACTATTTTAACCCCATTTTTAAGTTTTAGGTAGGGGTATTTTTAACAATAAAAAAAGTAATAACTAACTTTCTTTTACCAATTTACTATTTTAACCCCATTTTTAAGTTGTTGGTTAATTAATTTAGGGGTATTTTTGACAGGAAAAAAGTAATAACTAACTTTCTAAATCCTCTTAATATATATAGATAAGTTTTAAAATCTTTTATTTGACCATGTAGTTCAACCATTGACTCACTAATTGAACCAATATCCCATTGACCCAATTCATAAACCGAGTCAACCTCTACTCCGAATTTTAATAACTATCACCGCAGTTTGCAAGAGGTAAAATAGTAATAGATTAATATCTGTTGGATGTGACGTGTAGCTGCCAATTAGTATTGAAATAGAATCGTTAATCTTTATTTTTATAACGGCTATATATCTAAACGACCCATTAGTATTCTTTCCTAGGAACTCCATCTATGATTACAGTGGGACCAGAACCAGCGCAAGCAAAGGGTAATGTAATGTAATCAAAACTACCAAAATTACCATTTTTTTTTTTTTTTGATAGAAACGGGGGTCTTATTTATAATAATATTTATCCATCAACATCAGTGGTCCTTTGAGCACAAAGTCTAGTTGCTCCAAGGCCTGCCAAGTCCTTTACATACCATACATAAACAAAACTAGGACATGAACTATAAAAAGACATATCATGTTGCTGGAGAGTTCCCCGCTTTGCTAACGCATCCGCACACGCATTTGCTTCATGATACACGTGAAGCACCTGAACCACCCAATCCCAGTCCAAGAGGTTCCTGCAATCACAAATTAAAGGTAACATATTAGGAGGATAATTTTCATTATGAGCAGTTAACCAAAATTACCATTTGTATGTTGAGACGGTGTCAGTGTCTTTTTGTCAATATAATATAGCCGACCTCTTGCTTTGCAATCTCAACCCTCTGCACTCTGCACTCCACTCTTTTAGAT
This sequence comes from Quercus gilva, assembly GCA_023621385.1. Classification (NCBI taxonomy): domain Eukaryota; kingdom Viridiplantae; phylum Streptophyta; class Magnoliopsida; order Fagales; family Fagaceae; genus Quercus; species Quercus gilva. The sequence continues at coordinate 58,836,853 of CM042476.1, read as the reverse complement.
CTAATGTGATTTTCAAGTTCATTCCATATATAGTTGGAAGAGTATAAATTTTAACTTAAACGTTTCTGTTGAAATTAAATTACTAATATATGTCAATTAATCAACTTTAAAATTCTTGACATATGATTTATCATATATGTAACTACGAAGATCTCTATATTTATATAATATTTAATAATTTCTTCTTTTTTTTGAGAAGAAATAATTTCGTTTTAGAAATGAAATTAAAAAAAAAAATTATATAATCTCGTTATTTAACATGTCAGTAGGATTATATTTTAAAGTCATGTGCTACCCACCATCGCACATTAATTGATTCATGTTTATGCAAATGTTCCACACATTACAAGCTAGATGCTGAATGCACAACTTGATTTTTATAATGGGCAAAAATTAAATGCAAGACGTAAGAGAGGGGACTCTTATGAAAATGAGTTTTGAGACTTAATGACATTACTTTTTTTATTTTATATGCAAGAAAAAAAATCTATATTTCATGCTTACCCAACTATTTTAAGTGTATTCATTAAAAAAAAAAAAAAAAAACTGTTTTAAGTGTAAATGTACTTGCCCATTACACCTAGTACTTAAGGGGAGGGAGAGATTCTAGTAGTATGTAGTAGATTTCTGACCACAATTTTAAATGTTCTTAATTTTTGTGGTAAAATAAAATAACTCAAAGGTAAAAGAGGAATTTCATCAATAAACATGGGGTAAATTAGGAACATTATCGTTTAAATAAGGATCGGTTAGTCCATAAAAATATGATAACTCAAAGGCCCAAAAAGGATTTTATCACATACTTAATTACCACAACTTAAGAGAAAAATAGGAATTTTATTGATAAGCAAGGGTAAATTAGGCTTAATCAGATTGGTTAGTTCACAAAAATATTTTATCTCAAAGACAAAATAAGGATTTTGTTACGTATACATGCTTATCACAAATTTTAGGAAGACTTTTGGAGTTCCTTGTCATTTTCTTATACCTTGTATGTCGTACTCAGTACACAAAACTTTAACATTTGTAGAGTTTGTAAGAGTTGATTGATAGGAAATCTGGCTTCAAAATTTTTTTTTTCTTTTGGATAGGCTGATTCTCAAACTCAAAACTGCAACCTGTGTGAGGTTAGTATAGTTTTCAACCAAAAAAAAAAATCAAAATCTAGGAGTTTTGGCTCTAATTATATCTTTTTTTGTTACTGATACTTTAGTTTACCAACAATTAGGAATAAGCATGGGCTGAATTTGGTCGGGTTTAAGATATTTTTCAACTCAACTCGATATTCTTGAATTGAGAAATCCCTAACCCAATCTAACTCAACCCATGGCAACTCACCTTGGTTTCACTAAAGCGAAGATAATGTTTTTTTAGTTTTTCAACAATAGTTCATTACAAACTTTTATGCTAATGACAAATACAATAATTCAACTATATGTAAGCTTCTTGTTTACCATGAGCTATTCCTTTTTTGAATATTCAATTTGGCCTTTTTAGTGCGTATTGATATTACAATCACAGTTAGAGCATTAGTATTGATGGTGCTAAAAAGCTAAATTGCTATTTTTAACACCATAAACAACAAAATACATGCTACATCAGTGGTGCCATAGTTAAAAATTTTAACAACATTGCTATAGTAAATTGCCATCTTTGGCAGTCTACTGTAGCAACAAAGGGAAAAAAAAATATTTGTTTATTCTTTATCTCTCTCTTCTCTCATTAAAAAATCGTTTTCTCTCTTTCTCTCTTTGGTCTTCTGTCCTTCTTTTTTCCTTCTCTCTTTTTCTCTCTAGCGCAGCCCCTATCTTGCTCTTGACTGAACCAAGCATTTCTTCTCTTTGTGGTGTCACCTAGGTTAGTTGAGATCGTCGATGTGGGTTCTAAGTGGTGGGTTCGTGTGGGTTCGTGGTGGTGGGCCAATGTGGATCAGGTTTGTCTAGGCTTTTGTGGTTGGGTGGTTTGGATTGGTGGTTTTAATGGTGGTGTGGGTTTGTGTGGTTCGGTTGTGTTGATTGTGTAGTGTGGGTTTTGGCGCTGGGCTGCTGGCAATGGTTGGATTGTTGGTTATGGTGGGTCACGCCATGGGTTGTTGTGGATGTGGTGGATTTTTTATCAGGCTATGTTTGTTTGATTATTGTTTGATTTTGTTAGGGATTGGACATTTTGGTTTAGGCTTGAAAGGTGGGATTTTATGGTGGTGTGTGGTTTGATTTTGGCTTGTAGTCATGGTAGTGGTGGTGGTGGTGGCAGTTGTGGGTTGTAGTTTGTAGGGGTGTGGATGGCAATGGTGGTGGATGTGATCGGTAGTGGTGTGGATTTGCTGTTTGTTCACAAATAGGGAGAGGCAGAGAGAGAAAGAGAGAGAAGAAGAATAAATAAATAATATTTAAATGAAGTGGCAAAAAAATAGAATCATTGATGTTAGGTGTATTGTTAAATATGGTATTAAAATAGATAATGTAACTTTTTGAGTTGGTAAAAGCTAAAAAATATGGTTCCACTAATGTGAATGCTCATGGTGTAGTCGGTGACTTTTGAAGCCTTATTGCATGTGTGAAATGCAGTGCTCAATTTGTACTTATGTACTCTCAAATCTAAATATAAATGCAATGCATCTAACAAATTCGCATGTTCTATCTACTTTTCTTTGAGGCACTAATTGATAACTATTATATATATATATATATATGTATGTATGTATGTATACTTTTATTTCTTTTCTTCCTTTCTTTTTGGCTATTAAGTACTATTTTCATTCCATTTACCTACTGGCTTTTATCACATTTTGGTGCAGGCAAAAATTGAATCTCAAGTCTCTTATTCAACCAAAATGTGATAAAAGCCAGTAGGTAAATGGAACGAAAATAGTACTTGATAGCCAAAAAGAAAGGAAGAAAAGAAATAAAAGTATATATATATATATATACATACATACATACATACATATATATATATATATATATATATATGTAGGGACCCGTTTTGGGCAGCCCCTATACAATAAATTTGTAAAGAGTGGATAGAAGGACCAGACACTAGAAAGAAAGACAATAGTCGACGTGGGCTTACAAGAAGGATAACTAAAATTTGACTAAGTGTTCTTGAGGAAAGTTCGTCCTCGGCTCAGTCCGAGGAGCTCTTTTCCTTAGAATTAATGAATACAAGGGTTGTCCTTTGAACACCCTACAATAAAGAAAAACTCTCCTCCTCTTTCTCTCCCCTTCGGGGCCAGAGAAAAAGCCCATTTTACTTTGGGGATTCTATCTATTATATAGTCTTGTTAGGTTGATCTTTACCGTCCACTTGTCGGCCATCTAAACTTGTGTATAAGGGTTTGTCTCATCAGCCGCCTTTGCAGGCTTTCTGTTAGTTGAAGCAACCAAGGCATCACTGTTAGCTGGTCAATTCACCATTGATGTGACCAGAGTGTTGGTGGCGTGCATTTAATGAGTGAGTGACAGCTCCTTCCCCTCAATGTCGGTTTGCCGAGAACGTGAGTATCCTCGGCGAGGTCCCGGATGACTTGGGCTTCTCCCACTCATCCTCAGACTTTATACCCTCCTCGACACGAACCTTGGGCCAGATGTGGAGTGGGCCGAGGTTGCTAAATATTTGGGCCCCACAATAGCCCCTCAAAATTCTGCTGCCCGGCCTCTCGAGAGGGGAGGAGGATTTTGATGTTCTCGGGCCAATGTCCTGGCCTGTCAAGCATTGTCTTTCTGTCAGTGTCACAATCCTTTCAACTGCCCAGGGGACGTTCTTAGCGTTTCGGTATCTAGAGCGTGCCTTCATTAAATTTTGGCGGCTCTGTGCCTCCCACATTCAATGGTGCGATGATGAATGGACGGTGGGGATGCTCCTAGCCCATTGGGCGGGAAAATCCATGCAGTTATTTTTAATTGGGGGTATATGTATACCCAGTTGAACTGGTTCGTCTTTTCACTTTTGTATTCAAGAGATACTGCGCACCTACCCCGAATTTGGTCACATCACCAACTGTACTTGTAACTCTCCATAGCACCAAAAGCCTACCCGAAGAGCTTTCCCTCGTTTCCGTAAGTCTTCTTCTCTCCCTAGTTCGTACTGTTCACTTGAGTTCCTTGTTAGTTCTCTAGGATGGGTAGGCTTAAGAAGTTAGTTGAGTCTGAGGAGTTAATGGACAAATTCGTCGCTGATCATAGGATCCTCGCTACGGTGGGTTTGAGGTACTACAGAGAGGGGGAATTGAGTTCGAGTAGGAAAGAGGGTGAGGTGGCGATTCCTATAATCGCCTTTCTGGAGGGTGGAATGAGGATCCCCATAGGGCCGATGATGAGGGACTATCTTAGGCACTTCGGCCTATCTCCCATTCAGTGTGCTACTAATGTATTTTGGATTTTAGGCTGTGTGGATGCCTTGAATAAGAAGATGGGACTGAGGCTAACCCATCATGATGTGAATTGGTGCTACAAACTGTAGCGTCTAAAAGAGAAGTCTTATTACATGAGGATGAGGGACGATAGGGTCCGGCTCATCCAGTGCCTCCCTGAGTCCAGCAAGTGTCTGAACAAAGACTTCCTCATTGTGTCTGGGGAATGGCACGAGGGCCTTTTGTGCTCAACAGTGGAGGGTACACCAGGTGGGGCATCCAGACTAGGAGAGCGTTTTCAGTTCTTTGTGCTTTAATGTCCTGCTTCACTTGGATTTTGACAGGAACTTGCTTTCTTTTATGCAGATCCGCGTGCTTTTGAGCGTCACTTCAGCCAGGTCAATAAGGAAGACTTGGAGACGGTGCTGAGGTCGGAAATCTTTGTGAATAAAGATGACAACCAAGTTAGAGTCGCCCACGTGGTCTTAGGATATGTCCCGAACCAAAAATCGTTCTCGGCTCCAAGGCACGTGATCCGAGCTAGAGATCCTCGGCTGCGTAGCATCACCGTAGTCAAGAACGGATTTTTCATTTCCGAAGGGTCTCCCATTCCCGAGGGCATACCATTGGTAGGTACTTCCTTGTAGGCTCAAGCTGCCGAGGTTGAAGGAGAAGAGGAGGTTGCTGACTCAGGTCTGTCCGGGGACAAGTTTAGCGTGTTCGACTAGCCCCATTCGCCCGAGGACCCTGCCGGTGATTTGGATGACCCTAGTTTGACTGAAGCGGACTTTCTGTCTGAAGAAATCACTCCTCAGTCGAAGATGATTTTCAAGAAGCGGCCTCAGAAGAGCTTCCTGGCATTAATTGAGGGGCAGTCAGGGAGGGATGGCCGGGGAAGTCTCTTCCTAAACTTCCTCCTCCCGAGCTTCCCCCTCCCCCACCTCAACAGAGTTCAACGCCTGGGTCCAAATCCATCAGTCCTCTGGTGAAGAAAGACAAAGACAAGAGACCTAGGGGGGGGCGAAGAGTCTGATCCCCCCCGAGGTGGTGGCGATGGTCGGCCGTCATCAAAACAGCTGAAGATAGGGCGTCGAGGCTAAGAGAAGCAGGCTGAGGTCCAGGCTTGGCTTCCTGCCCCCATGCTCCAAGGGGAACCTCTGATGGATGACGCCTCTCTTAGGAACCTTCAAGGGGGTGAGGGTGTGCTCGTGGCTGACGCATTGGAGAGGTCCTTGTTACTTCCTACGAACATGGCCCAGCTGGAGGCTTTAAGGAGCGAGGAGGTGTTCCTCGGCCTTAAGAAATACTTGGGCATGGTAAGTTTTCTGATTGCTTGTGATTTTCATGACCTTCCGTGGTCCTTATCTACTGCACAATGGTTTCAATTGGCAGGCTATTCAGGCTACTTTTAGGCTGGAGGACATAGCCAGTAGCCGAGCCAGGTCGCTGTCTCGGAGCGTACCAAGCTGTCGGACACCGTGCGGGCCCTCAATGCTTCCAAGGCCGATCTTAAAAAGGCTATGGATTAGTTGAAGGAGATGAAGGCGGCTCGAGACACTGCTGAGTCGGCCTTTGCTGCTGCTGAAAAACTGGCTCTAGATCAAACGGGCAGCCTGCTCAAGGCCGAGGATCAGCTGATGACAGCCAGAGAGAAGATCGCGACCCTGGAGGAGAGGGTGCTTAAGGCAGATAAGGCTAGAGGTGCTACAGAGTCTGCCAAGGCTGAGGCTTTGAAAGCCAAGGAGGAGGCTGAGTCTGCCAAGGCTGAGGCCGAGGCCTCCAAAGACAAGGCTGCGCAGGATGCCTACGAGGAAGGGGCGGTTGAGACAGAAGACAGCCTTAGAGCTCAAGTGCCTAGGGTGTGTAGACTTTACTGTTCCCAGGTCTGGAATGAGGCCCTTACACAGGCTGGAGTTGAAGCCTCGTCCAACCTGTGGAGGGCGAAGAATGTATATTATCCTCCTACCATTCGTGAGACTGCCCCCCAAAGTTCTGAGGTCGAGGTGGCTGTCGAGGGTGTTGGGGCTGTTCTTGAGGAAGGCACCCCAGCTGCCCTTACTTCGGGCGAGCCCACCAAGGAAACTGATCCTTCTGGGAACGTTGAGGCAAGCCAGGGTCCCATTGCTGATGCACCTGGAGAGATTGCAAACTCCTCGGCTGATGTCCAAGCACCCCTTGTAGAAGAGGTACTCCATCCAGTTGAACCTTCTCAGACTGCAATCCTAGGCGAGGGCCCTAAGGATTTTGAGACCTCCTCTGCCCAGCCCCCTGAGGGGGGAGTTGAGATGGAGCCGAAAGAATGATCATCTGTTGCATCTTTGCTTTGTTTTCCGTTCTCTTCTTTCTTTTTTTTTTTTTTTATTATTGTGTTAGCATGTTTGCCTTATAAAACACCTTTTTTAAAGACTCAGTAAAGTGCATATTTTGTTTCCTTTTATTCGCTTTGTTTGTATTATATTATACATATATGCATACATCACTTGTACGATACTGGCTTCAATTACGCCTCGGCCGACTATATTGATCGTCGTCCCCTGCAGCGCTCGCTACTAGTACCTAAGTGGTCAGCTTCGCCGTAGGTCTGGGCCCATGGTTAACACAAGACCTTAGTTCTGTCCAGTGCTTAGATCCCCCTAAAGTGATTAGATTCCCCACAGGTTTGAGTCCTTAAACCATGCAAGACCTTGATCTATCTAATACTTGGGTTCTCTTGAAGCAACTAGTTTCCCCATAGGTTTGACGCTGAGGAACATACAAGACCCAGGCTCTGCTTTACACTTGGTATTTCGTGGGGGGATGGCCTCTCCATTGGCTTGGTTCTCCTAAGGCAACTAGTTTCCCCAGAGGCTTGAGCCCGAGGCTTGAGCCCAAGGACCATGCGAGGCCTAGGTTCTGTCTAGTACTTGTCTTCTGAGGTAACTAGTTTCCCCATAGGCTTGAGTCCGAGGACCATGCGAGGCCTTGATTCTGTCTAGTACCTAGTTCTTCTTTAGTAGTTAGTTTCCCCAGAAGCTTGAGTCCGAGGACCATGCAAGGCCTAGGTTCTGTCTAACACTTGTCTTCTGAGGTAACTAGTTTCCCCATAGGCTTGAGTCCGAGGACCATGCAAGGCCTTGGTTCTGTCTAGTACCTAGTTCTTCTTTAGTAGTTAGTTTCCCTATAGGTTTGAGTCCGAGGACTATGCAAGGCCTAAGTTCTATCTAACACTTGTCTTCTAAGGTAACTAGTTTCCCCATAGGGTTGAGTCCAAGGACCATGCAAGGCCTTGGTTCTGTCTAGTACCTAGTTCTTCTTTAGTAGTTAGTTTCCCCATAGGCTTGAGTCCGAGGACCATGCAAGGCCTAGGTTCTGTCTAACACTTGTCTTCTGAGGTAACTAGTTTCCCCATAGGCTTAGGTCCGAGAACCATGCAAGGCCTTGATTCTGTCTAGTACCTAGTTCTTCTTTAGTAGTTAGTTTCCCCATAGGCTTGAGTCCGAGGACCATGCAAGGCCTAGGTTCTGTCTAACACTTGTCTTTTGAGGTAACTAGTTTCCTCATAGGCTTGAGTCTGAGGACCATGCAAGGCCTTGGTTCTGTCTAGTACCTAGTTCTTCTTTAGTAGTTAGTTTCCCCATAGACTTGAGTCCGAGGACCATGCAAGACTTAGGTTCTGTCTAACACTTGTCTTCTGAGGTAACCAGTTTCCCCATAGGCTTGAGTCCGAGAACCATGAAAGGCCTTGTTCTGTCTAGTACCTGTCTTGGACCTGCTCCATCGAGGAGGAGGGCCCTTCTTTGGTCTAGCCTCTTCGTCTAGCGTGCCTCTTCTGATTACGAGGCGTCTTTTGGGCTATTTGAGTAATGCGCTTGACGCTTCGGTGCGCGAGGCACAATGGCGACGCCACTCAGAGTCCAGGGTGTTCCTAAGAACACCCTGACTTGAAAAAAAAAAAAAATTTATATATAATAATTAAAAAAATTTTATTTGTTTACCCTTAAAAAAAAAAAATAGGAACACCCTCAAGTAATATCAGGAACACCCTCAAAATTTTCATGCCAAACAAATTTTGAACTAAAATCTAAAAAAAAAAAAAAAAATGTAACAGAGAATCTGAAAAGAAAGAAAGAAAAAAAAGCCAAAAATCATCAGTTTGTCGTCACAGCCACTCACCACCACATCACCGGTCACTTCCATGTCTCCGGCCACTTCCATTTTCCCAATCGCAGTCTCCCCACCTGCTTCAGCTTCTTTTTCCTTGCCTTTTCTTCTCCGTTCTATGTTTTTCTTCGACTTTTCCGCTTCTCTGTTCTTTGGTATTTCTTGTTTTGAACGCCTATTGTTTTGTACACTAGAGTCCTCCTGAGCTCCTCCCACATGAATACTGAAGTCATTAAATGAGTCAAAAATTTTCAAAATTTTCAACCTTATCTTCAAGCACCCACATGTCCTAGCTTTAACTTTTGCACTTTTTTTTTTTTTTTTTCACTATTGCATTTAGTAAGCACATGTACTTAGTACTATTATTAAACTACAACTCTTCTAAACAAAAAAAATTATACTACAACCATAATTATTAATATTTAAAGGAATTATTATGTCAGACTTTAAAATCATTTTATATTTTTAAGAGAATATATAAAATTTTTAAGAGAATATATATATATATATATTTAGCGGTAATTCTGAAACGGTACACCGGTATTAACCGATACCGAAATATTTCGTTTCTCTAACTAAACCGAAACAGCCTCCGATACAGTATCGGAGAGGCAAGGGTTTGTGCACACATGAGGTGTGTGCTAATGCACAGTGGAGTGTGTGCTAGACTGCTAGTAGTTAGTAAAAAAAATTAATAAATCAACTAAACATCAATAATTAATAATTTAATTAACTAATATATTATAAAAGACAAACAAATTAAATTATGTTAAGCTAAACAACAATTAATAATTTAATAATTAATGAAACAACAGAATAACAAATTATAGTTTATAAAAGACAAACAAATTTATGAAACAACTAAATAACAATAATTAATAATTTTATTAATATTTCAAATGAACTTATAGTTTATTGTACAGATACCTTTGTTCATTTCTTTTTCTTTTTTTTTTTTTCATTCGGTGTACAGAATGCAAATTTGTTTTGGTTTTAAGAACAATTTTTTTTTAAGCACAAACTTCATGTTGGCCAAATCTTGAATTTCGGCCAGTATTTACTAAAACGTCTTGAAATAGACTAAAATGACTCAAAATTTTTTCAAAGTGGAATAGGAACACCCTGGACAAAATTCCTGAAGTCGCCACTGGCGAGGCACCTCCTCATTAATGTCCTTGCAGATTTACGAGGGTCCAGCAGCGGATAAGCCTCTTGGAAGTTGGGCGAAGTTATTGCCTCCGATAATTTCTCCTTAGGATTCTGTGCGGGCTGGCTTTCACCAATTTTTGCCTTTTATATAAGGCATTTCTGGGACGATTCTTTTCTTCAAACTTCACAAACATTTGAGTTCAGATCTCACAAACACATTGTTTTCTGGACGTGTCAAGGGCTTTGCCAAAATAGTAGCTTGTGCCCCACGAAACGAAGTGGCCCTTGGAAAGGGCGGTGATGAGGAATCCTAGCCCCTTTCAGGAGCCGAGGATGGCACCCCGACCCTAGACATCATGCTAGATGCTAGGGGTGGGGTAGGAGGAGGCCGGAGATCCTTCTTCTTTTCAACCTAGCCAAAGATGAAACTCCCCTTGCAATTCGGAGGGGGATCCCAAAGGAACGTAACGTTTCCCCTCCGGATTTGGATCTGTCAGCCCTCTAGGCTGATAGCGATTCGCCGGCTCCCAGTCGTTGTGGGATTGGGAGGGAAACCAGGTGGAACCTTGAGGTGGAACCGTCAGGCGCCGTGGCCTCTTCTTCCTTCCCCTTCCTTGCGCCGCAAGTGTTGGTTGGGGAGCTGTGGATGGCCTTAACATAGGTCTGTCTCCACCTCTCCCTTCGTCGCTTGACTTGGCTTTAAAACAAGCTTGCCTAGGCCTCTCACCCTTTCCTCTTCTCTTAGCTTCAGCACAAACCTATTTAGGCGTTTTTCTTTGTAGTTAGCTTTAGAACAAGCCTGCATGGGTATCTGTCTTTGTAGTTAGCTTTAGAACAAGCCTGCATGGGCATCTGCTGTAAAATGTAACTTCTCCTCTTATATTATTAATAAAGAAGTAGATTCGCTTCATTTCTTTCATTTCTTGCATTTTTTCATTTCTTGTGATGGTTGTCTTCTAAATGAGTATTGTTGCCATTGATTGTATTGTTTTTTTTTTTTTTTTTGTTGAAAGACGCATTGCTCTTGATCTTTTCACACCAACCATCGCATTTGCTAGTGCACAAGTCCCTTCCCACAGACGGCGCCAATTGTAGGGACCCATTTCGGGCAGCCCCCATACAATAAATTTGTAGAGAGTGGATAGAAGGGCCAAGCACTAGCAAGAAAGACAACAGTCGACGTGGGCTTACAAGAAGGATAACTAAAATTTGACTAAGTGTTCTTGAGGAAAGTTCGTCATCGGCCCAGTCCGATGAGCTCTTTTCCTTAGAATTAATGAATACAAGGGTTGTCCTTTGAACACCCTATAAGAAAGAAAAACTCTCCTCCTATTTCTCTCCCCTTCGGGGCTAGAGAAAAAGCCCCTTTTACTTTGGGGATTCTATCTATTATATAGTCTTGTTCAGTTGATCTCTGTCGTCCACTTGTCGGCCATTTGAACTTGTGTCTGAGGGCTTGTCCCATCAGCCGCCTATGCAGGCTTTCTGTTAGTTAAAGCAACCAAGGCATTACTGTTGGTTGATCAATTCACCATTGATGTGACCAGAGTGTTGGTGGCGTGCATTTAATGAGTGAGTGACGGCTCCTTCCCTTCAATGTCGGTTTGCCGAAGATGTGAGCATCTTTGGCGAGGTCCCGAATGACTTGGGCTTCTCCCACTCATCCTCAGACTTTGTACCTTCCTCGGCACGAACCTTGGGCCAGATGTGGAGTGGGCCAGGGTTGCTAAATATTTGGGCCCCACAATATATTAAACTAACTTTTTATAATTTAAACATTCAAAAATTTGACTTAACCCTCAAAAGAAGGGAGGGGAGGTGTGGGGAGGAACAATTGATTCAAATGTTGTAGCTCTAGGAATAATTTTAGGGGGGTCATTTAAATTCATGTTGAAGAGGTTTATAAGGTCCTCTTAGTAAATAATATTTTCATATTTTATCTTGATCATTAGGAATATTTAGGATGACAAGAAGAGATCTTGTCTTGCAACTCATGATCCGAAGGAAGAATTTTCAAGTTAACACAAGTTCTTTTTAGGTAGGAAATGAATCTTGCGAAACTCGTGATTTTCTTATCATAATTTATCTATAGTACTAGAAAGAGAATAAATGATAAATTTTAAGTTCATTGGAAATATAGTTTCTTCTTAATATAATGAAGATATTAATTATAGTTGTTAAGATTAAATATTAGAAATCATCTATTGCCTCTTACTATAATAAATTTATTAATTATTGTTGTAAAGTGTACTTTAATTATTATTACTTAGGATACTTTAATTTATCATTATTAGTTTTTGTCTTTACTCTTTTCAATTATTTTATTTAAAAATTCATCTCAATTTTTACTATATACGTCTTTGTAATTCATTAAGAAAATTTTTTGGTGTGCCTTTTGCATTACTCTATTAAGAATTCTTTTTTTTTTTTTTTTTTTTTTTTTTGAGAAGCACTCTATTAAGAATTCAACACAATAATACAATCATTTAAAAAAAAAATTGTCTTCACTCCCTACACTTCATTTCCACTAACTCACATTTAATTCTCTTTTAGTGTTTACACTTTACTGCCTACTTAATTGTCTTTTTCTAAGATTTAAAATCAACAAATTATTAATTTTTATTGTTGGGCTTACTTTTTTTTTTTCCACATATTTTAAATTTCTTTTAGAAGGTTATTTTCAAAAAAAAAAAAATCTTTTAGAAGGTTCAAAATTTTAATTTAGGGTGGTCAGAAAAAAAAAAACAATTTTGTCCCAAGCCTCTGGATTCAATGATTTTTCAGGGAAAAAAAAAAAAAAAAAAAGAAAGTAAGATTTTAATAAAAATATTCTATCATTTTTTATTTATTTTTTCATAATTGTTGTTTTCTTTACATGCAAACTGATCATGTAAAATAAAGAATCATTAATTATTTTTCTTTTTGGATATTTTGTGTGTAAGTTCAAAGCAAACTATATGGACAACTTTTGTATCCATTTTAAAATTTAAAAAGAGGATAAATTCTCTTGATTTTTTTACACACATGCACACATGTGCAAGTGTGTGCGCACATGCACGCATTCGTGTTAAAAAATATAAATCCTAATTTTTTAATATTAGGCTCAAGTGTGAGGTGGAAATGTTGTGGAGGGAGAGATTTTTTTTTCATTCAATTCAAGACGGGTCATAAGATACGTATTGTGTATTGTATGATATAATAATTATTATGAATTTATAAAAAAAAAAGCGAGCAAACCAATCAAAATTTTACATCTAAGCCTTGAAGTGCTGATGAAAGGGTTATGCATGTTGATCAACATTCTAACCCCAATCACAGTGCCGATTAAAGGGCTCAATTTTTCAGCCTTATTGTTTCAATTTTTAGATTTCTTTGAAGGTTAACTACGGATTTTATCTTCTTCTTTTTTTGAGCTATTTTGTGGTCAGAATAGCTTAAGGGATAATTCAAAGTTTTAAATTTCAAATAATTTAAAACGGTAAAATTTGATGATGTCTTATTTCATTATTCAAGTATGCTCTAGATTTTTTTAATCAATTCTAGATTAGTGCTTCTCAAAACAACATAGCTTTTAATACTATTGAAATAAAAAATTCATTCCAAATTAGTCTTTATTTTCTTTATTAAGTTATTATGGAAATTGGGAGATTTTTAAGAAACAAAAAAAGTATTTCCAAACCACGCTTCGTTGTCTAAGCTACTATAAGCTCTCTCTCTCTCTCTCTCTCTCTCTCTCTCTCTCTCTCTCTCTCTCTCTCTCTCTCTCTCTCTCTCTCTCTCTCTCTCTCTCTCTCTCTCTCTCTCTCTCTCTCTCTCTCTCTCTCTCTCTCAGAGAAAAGGGTTTGGTGACCCTACTTGAGTGGTAAAGGAACTGATGCTTGACTGAGACATAATATGGGATTGGGCCTACAAAAACTCTCTTA